>JAODPA010152523.1:0-14862 GCA_025585075.1 Nepenthes mirabilis
GTGTTTGATAAGGGACATTTGAGTACATCCACAGGGAATAATATGTAATTGAACTACTCATGAGTCTTAAATTGTGGCATATGGTTCGGACTATAGGAAAAATTTGTAACCCGACCTTTAATATTCAATCCTAGTCAGTGGTTTATCATTGATTCTTGTTTCTTATGTTTGTTATCATCATATCATGTTTTTTGACATTTCTTTATTTGATTATTGTTGTCATATTTCATATTTCATTATATGCGTGTGTGTATATATACACATGTTTTATTGAACGTTACGTATATTCTTACCGTGTTTTGTAATTTTCTTATTAATGAGTTCGAATTTCTTGATATTTCTGGAGGAATAGTTTAGGCTTGAAAAGGACTTTTTGTCCCAAACTATACAATAATATTTCGACCCCGGGTAATAATAACGAACGTAGTAAAAAATTAAATATTTAATACACGTAATGAATATCTATTTCTTGATGCCAATAATAACAATAAGCATACAAAATATATATGATAATAAGCAATAATAAAAAGACACAATTTTTTATGACGAAGAAAAAACTCGTTACCAACAATAATAGAGAAAAATCATCCGAATTTCAATGGCCAGGAAAAAAATACACTATGAAATTCAACTTACAGATTGGATGATAACGACGCGCTAATCTATTCGATTTACTCCCATCTTGTGATTCCTACCAAGGAACTCCTCGGATTTGTCGGCGGCAACGGAACTGGACATATTCCGGTCTTCACGTCAATCTTCCCTCTCGGATCGTTTGAAATAGCATACATGACCGGATCCCCTTCTTCAATGTATCGACGTCTCCAACAAAGGTTGAAAGGTAGAAATAATGGATCGGTAAAGAGAAGGCGTTGAGAAAACTTATTAGTATATGATGCGCAATGATAAATGCTCGATTTTCTTAATTGGAGCGAGATTGGATGTAAAAGCTGAATATTTCTCAAGGAGAGGCATTCCAAAATGCTTAGTCAAAAGTTAGGATAAAAGAATTAAGGTTCATATATATAGAGGGTTCGAAAAACAGTTTTAAAAAATTTATGTGCACTCGAGCCAAAATGAGGCGAGCAGCGAGTGGGGTGATTCGGGATTTTGCGCTCGAGCTCGTGGCGAGCTCAAGGCGAGCGCGGGGCTTCGGGATGTTGAGTTCGAGCGGGTGGAGAGCTCACAACGAGCGCATGGTTTCGAAATTTTGGACTTGAGTCGGAAGAATCGTCGGAGGGCTGATGACTATAATGATGCCGCCACCATTGAAGGTCAACCTCTTCAGTAGCCAAGCGGTTATCCAAACGCTCAAAACTAGGAAGCATATGTGATTGCAGTTGAGATTGGGAAGTAAGAATCCGCTTCTGTGAGGAATGCAAACGCTCAAACCGGTTGACAAGACGGGACAACTGGCCTATTAGAGCTGTTGAGGAAGAGGTGGAGTGTCGGTGAGGAGTAGACGGTTTGGGAGCCGAGGGGTCTGGGAAGGACGATGCAGAGCTAGATGGACCATCCTCGGGCTGAGAGGAAGGTACTGTAGGAAGAGGTTCATCGAACGGCTCTTGGGGGTCCATAGTAAAGTGACGTGAGTGAGCCTAACTCTGAGCAAAAGTGGTGGAGGTGATAGGGTGAGCAAGCTGAAGACAAGGAAGGTCGAAAAAAGGATGACCGAATCCAATAAGCAGCCGCTGAATAAGGCATCTGTAGGGAAGATTATCCTCTTTACGGGTGGTGAGGTGGGAGATGATGTGAGAAGCGATGTGGGATGGTAAGTCTATGGGCCGACCACTCAATAGAGTATATAGAAATAAGGCTTTATCCATGAGAATGGACAAAAAGTAAGAGACGGAAAAAAGGTTCGTGAGTATGATACGACTCATGGCTAGACGCTGGGGAAACCAGACCACTCAATAGAGGTCTTAAAGGTTATATCGATGACTGCGACTAATTTTATAAAGATATATATTTGTTTATTGGGCCCCTATTTCTTTCTCTCCTCTTTTTATTTGGTTTTTTATTTTTTATTCTTTTTGTTGTAGGAATGTAAATGTGTGTGAATGTGTCGGCCGTGTTGTATGTGCTAGGTGTGTGATGGCGGTGCGAAGGGAGCATAGCTGCTGGCGGCTCAAAGCAGCCGCCTGAGTAGCGCCGAGAAGGAAATTGGTGCATCACCAGAGGTCCAGCAGCGCATTGCCACCCTCAATCACCGTTGCCGGTCGATCTTCAAAGTCAGGGGGGACCACACACACCTGCGGGTTGGCCCGCTCAACCACTGGTGGTGGAGAAAGGCAAGGAACCACCATTAAGGGCGCCGTGAGAGACAGGAAACAGGAGAGGCACAAGCGCCATGGCCGGCACACCAAATCTACGCAACAACTGGTGGATCTGGAGCAAGTAGGCAAGCAAACGGTGACCCACGAGAAAAGCCAGCCAAAAATGAAGGGAAAAGGGGTCGGCAACGCCATTAATGACGGACAGCACAGCAGAGGAGAAGAAAAAGAGGAAGCAGAGAAATTACTTCGAGGACGCCCATAATGGAGAGAAAAGAGGGTAAATCTGGGGGTGGGTGAAAGAGAATGAGGTAGCCGTCGAGAGGAAATCGCACGAGTAGAGAGGGAGTGGAGCGAGGATTTGGGCTGCGCACGCTGCTCGTTGGAAGGTAAATGGGAGCAGGTGCGCTCGAGCCCATGGCGGGCCAACGTACAGATTGCGTGCCCCTTTTTTTATTATTTTTTTTGTGTTTGAAAAAAATGAAAAGAATGTTCCCATTTAATGAAAAATTAATCCAAAAAAAAATTGTCACTTTCTCCCATTTTGAAAAAAAATGTGTCATTCTTCAGGTGATGAATACACAGCGATTGCTGTTCCCAAAAATTCAAAATGCACACTATGTAAGGGTTTGGTGACGATGTCGGCAAGTTGATTGTCAGTTGGAGTATGTTCAAGTGATATGACTCGAGTTTCCATTAGCTCACGAATGAAATGATGCCGAATATCGATATGTTTGGTGCGAGAGTGTTGGACTGGATTTTTAGAAATATTTATAATACTAGTATTGTCACAGTAAATCAGTATAGTATCCCGGACAATTCCGTAATCAAGAAGCATTTATTTCATCCATAGGAATTGTGTGCAACAACTTTCCACGGCAATGTATTCGTCTTCAGCTGTAGATAATGAGATGAAATTTTATTTCTTACTCATCCAAATCACTAGGTTGAAGCCAACATAAAAACATCCACCGGAGGTGCTTTTTTGATCATCAATATTTTCAAACCAATCGGCATCGGAATATCCGACCATGATGAAGTTTGAGTCGTTAGAGAAGAAAATCCCATAACCAGAAGTCCTGTTGATGTAGCGAATAATACGCTTAACAGTACTTAAATGAGATTCTTTTTGGTTAGATTGATATTTGGCGCAGACACCGACACTAAATGCAATGTCCGATCGGCTGGCGGTCAAATACAGGAGACTACCGATCATACTTTTATAAAGAGTTGGATCGACGCTCTTACCCCAAGGATCATGATCCAGGTTTGAAGAAGTGCTTATGGGTGACCGGGTATGTTTAGAGTTAACAAGATTGAAGGGCTTGGTAAGGTTCTTAACATATTTGGCTTGGGAAATTAAGGTACTATAAGAGAGTTGCCGAATTTGTAAGCTAAGAAAGTATGTGAGTTCTACGATCATATTCATTTCAAATTTCAAAGGCATACAGTCTGCAAAGGAATGAGCATGGGAGTCTATGGTTGCACCAAAAATAACGTCATCAACATAAACTTGGGTTACCAAGATATATTTTTCGGTCATTTTTACGAATAAAATTTTATTAACACTGTCCCGAACAAAACCATGATCACTAAGGTACGATGTGCGATGCTTGTACCAAGCTCTGGGAGCTTTCTTGAGTCCGTATAGAGCCTTTTTTAGCTTTATACGTGGTCTGAAAGTGCAAGATTCACAAACCTCTTTGGTTGTTCCACATAAACTTTTTCTTGAATGAAACCATTTAAGAATACACTTTTTACATCCATTTAATATAATTTAAATCTTATGGTATAAGCAATAGATAAAAGAATATGAATAGACTCGAGACGAGCCACAGGGACAAAAGTTTTGTCATAGTCAATGCCTTTCACTTGAGTATATCCTTGAGCAACAAGGTGAACTTTATTTCGGGTGATATTTTTATTTTTATCGGTTTTATTTTTGAAGATCTATTTGGTCCCGATGACATTTGTATGTGTAGGATGGGAAACCAAGGACCATATATCATTCCTCACAAATTGATTTAATTCCTCATGGATGGCATTTGCCCAGCATTCATCGGATAAGGCATCTTCTACCTTTTTTGGTTTGATGTGAGAGATATAACTGGTATAGGCAAGTTGATTTAGAACATGGCGGCACAGCCTCATACCTTCACTTACATCGCCTAACATAAGGTCATTTAGATGATTGAGTTTAACTTTGACAAAAGCTTTCTTTGTAGGAATGACGTTAGGAGTAACTTGCACAATATCGAAAAATGATAGTTGGGTGAAGAGTCAATATAATCCTCTTTATTAGAACAATTAGCGCTTTCAGAATGCTCATAAGGGATATCATTCACAATAACATTTATAGATTCCATCACCATTTGAATGCGTAAATTGAAGACTCGATAGGCTCGACTAGTTAGGAAATATCCTAAGAATATTCCTTCATCACTTTTTGAGTCAAACTTACCTAAACTTTTTCTATCTCGTAAAATAAAGTATTGACTACTAAAGATATGGAAATACTTAACATTGAGTTTTTTTCCTTTCCAAAGTTTATAGGGGGTTGTTTCTATCCCGGATCTTAGGTAGACCTAGTTGATTATGTGACAAACCGTACTCACGGCCTCATCCCAAAAGTGTATGGCAATATTCTTACATTGTATCATAATTTTGGCCATTTCTTGAATAACTTGATTTTTACGTTCAACAACTTCGTTTTGTTGAGGGGTGATGGGGAAAGAAAATTCATGATGAATTCCTTCAACATTACAAAATATTTCAAAATTAGAATTTTCAAACTCCTTACCATAATCACTTCGAATTCTAATGATAAAAGTTCCTTTTTCATTAGTGAGTTTTTTACATAAATTTTTTACATGGTCAAACGTGTTAGACTTTTCTCGGATAAGATCTATCCAAGAATATCTAGAGTAATCATCAACAATCACTAAAATATACTTTTTGTCACATAGACTTTCAGTTCTAGAAGGCCCCATAAGATCCATATGAATTGATTCAAAGGGTCGCGATGTGTGGATGTCACTATGAGATGTGTGACTTGTTCTAATTTATTTTCCTAATTGATAAGGGCCACACACATGATGTTTTACATTTGATAATTTAGGGAGCCCTTCAATGCAGCTTTTCTTCAAAATTTTCTATAGGCTTTTAAAATTTAAGAGGCCAAGGTGATGATGCCATAATTCTGTGGTGTCAATTTTAGCAGAGTTGCATTCAAGAATATGGTTTGACTCGATACCATAAAGATTGTCGAAAGTTCTATTGTCTTCAAAGACAATCAAGCCATTTGTGTCATAGATGGAGTATTTATCTTAAAAAAATCGAACCTTAAATTTGTCATCACAGAATTTACTAATAATCAGAAGGTTAGATTTTAACCCTGAGACATACAAAACACCACAAGGTTTTGAGAGTCCAGAGATATAGATCAAACCTCGGCTAAGAATAAGGGCTCTTGCGCCATCGCTAAAGACAACCGTCCCATCAGGATGGTCTGATATTGAAGAGAACATGACTTTATTTCCTCACATGTGTCTAGAGTAGCTACTATCCAAATACCACAAAGACTGATTTTGAGTTTTTAAGGCAATATGAACAACATTGCATGAATATGTTTTTGAGGAGTTTTTCAACTTACTTTTCTTTATCCAAATTTTTCTTCCCGAATTCACTTTCTGATTCAACATTTTTACTTGTTTACTCAATTGCTGAATATGATCAACAAGTTTATTCATTTTTAGCGATTATTTTTATTTGTACAGAAGATTCATTGTGTAGCATCAAGAATGAATGTGACCAATTTTTTCACACGCATAATAGGTAGACACAAACTTAGGTATGAAAAAAGCTTTCATAGATCTTTGATTGAAATTGGTATATGACTTGTAAGTTTTTGAGAGTTTATTCGTGACCTGTTGACTATGTAGATTAGTCAAAGGATTTGAGCCAAATCTTTTTTTCACACGTTGAGGCACGGTCTTAATGATTTTGGATGTTTTAGTATTTTTGAGTGGAATTTGTGTGGCGGGAATAAAAATAGTTCTAGGTTGTGGACCATATTAGAAACTTTTCTCAACATACCCCAAACCATTTTTATTACCAGTAATTTTTCCAAGCCCCAATATATGATTAAATTTTTGCGTTCCATTTGAGAATTTTTTTAGATCGGTCTTAGTATTCTAAAACTCTACTTCTAGAGAATTAATTTTAACGATTAATGAACTATTTTTCACTTCCAGATCATGATGAGCAATAGTGGCACCCTTCAATTTTGTCATAATTTTAACTTTTTCTCTTTCCAAGTTGATGAGTTTACTGTTTAAGATTTTATTTATTTTCTTTACTTTCAAGTATTCTCTAAACAGTTTATCATATATTTCTTGAAGTCCATCAAAATTGTTATCAGATTCTTCATCAGAATAATCTAACTGTTTGGGAGGTGCACTGGCGGCCTCGTCACCACTAATTATAGATATCTTGAATGCCATATAATTTACTTCATTATCTTTGGAGAATTTTTCATCGTGGTTTGTATCATTTTCATCATCCGTTAGAAACGCATTTAAAACTTTTCCTTTTTGACTCTTAAAATTTGGATATTCAGTCTGAATATGACCAAAGCCGTGGCATTCATGGTATCGGATTCCTTAGGGTTTCTTATTTTTGAAATATTTAGTTTTCTTTTTATCCTTTTTCATTGAAGTGTGAGATAGATCAGTTCCTTTAGATGGTCGTTTGCTATTCTTATTTTTAAAAAATTTCTTAACATTTTTTACGAACAGTGCAAAATTCTCATTACTACATGACTCATCATCCGAGAAACGATATTTCTCTTCCTTTACTGTTTTCAGGACAATTAATTTGTTTCTTTTAGATTGAGAAAGAATGTACTTATAAGTTTTAAGGGACCTACAAGTTCTTATATTTTTAATTTATCTAGATCTTTACTTTCTTCAATGGCAGTGACTTTTGGTCTAAAATATTCAGGCAAAGATCGAAAAACTTTTTGGACAATTATATTCTCAAGAATACGTTCTACTAAATTAAATATAGAGTTCACAATGTCGTTAAATTTTGCATAAAATTTATCAAATGTCTCATCATCTTTTATTCGTATTTTTTCAAATTTAGTGGTGAACATTTATAATTTTAAATTTTTAACCAATTTAATTCCTTCGTGGGTAATTTTAAGAATATCCCAAGTTTCTTTTGATTTCTTACACATAGAAATGCGTTTAAATTTTTTTAAAAAAATATCATAAAAATAGCATGTAACTCCTTACTATTTAAATTACATGCATCAAATTCTTCTTTACTCCACAAAGATAAAACTTTTGGTTCGTCATTGGTAGAACTTGTGGATGGAGTCCACCCAATTTGAGTACTAGCCAAACTCGCTCATCCATTTAGTTTAAAAATACTCTCATACGTACTTTTCAGTACGTATAATTGCTCCCATCAAAGTAGGGAGGAACGGATAAGGATTAACTAATATGCATTTTGATCGGGGTGAGTCTCTGATACTGATTAATAAAGGACTTTTGATCCCAAACTATACAATAATGTTTCGACCCCATGCAATAATAACGAAAGTAGTAAAAAATTAAATATTCAATACACGTAATGAATATTTATTTCTAGATGTCAATAATAATAATAAGCATACAAAATATATATGATAATAAATAATAATAAAAAGATACAATTTTTGATGATGAAGAAAAAACTTGATACTTACGATAATAGAGAAAAATCCTCCGAATTTCAATAGTCAGGGAAGAAATACACTATGAAAATCAACTTACAGGCCGGGTAGTAACGACGCGCTAACCTAACCAACTTACTCCCGTCTTATAATTCCTACATTGGATTTGCTGGCGGCAACGAAATCGGACACCTTTCGGTCTTCACGTCAATCTTTCCTCTCAGATTGTTTGAAGTAGCATATACGACCGGATCCTTTTTTCAATGTACCAACGTCTCCAACGAAAGTTGAAAGGTAGAAATAATTGATCGGTAAAGAGAAGGTATCGAGAAAACTTGTTAGTACATGAGGCACAATGATAAATACTTGGTTTGCTCAACTGGAGCAAGATTGAAGAAGTAAAACCTAAATATTTCTCAAGGAGAGGCGTTCCAAAATGTTCAGTTAAAAGGTAGGGTAAAAGACTTAAGATGTATATATATAGAGGGCTCGAAAAACAGCTTTAAAAAATTTGCCCGTTGCCGCGGCACTCGAGCGAGAACAAGGCGAGTAGCGAGCGGGGTGATTCGGGATTTTGCGGTCGAGCTCGCGGTGAGCGCGGGACTTTGGGATGTTGGGCTCGAGTGGGTGGATAGCTCACATCAGGTGCGGTATTCCTGAAAGTCGGAATGGATAATTACGAAAATATATTGATACAGCACTTTAATGAAACGCAACCGATATCGACACAAGATTATATATAGTCATGGAATATACCAATTATAAAAATGGTCCTAATTAGGTTGTTTTATTTGTAATAATAATTATATGTGATTTTATCTATTCAGTTTCAGGATGTGCGTATTTGTGACCGTGGACCTTATCCTTGCGTTTGAGTAGGCTGTATGATTTAGATCAAACTTTGAAATGTTGGTCATATTTTGGGACTTTGTAGTTTATATTTGGTTATCCATCGGTATTTGTTACATAATTGCATTCCAATATTTGATTAAACTTGTTTGACATGATTAGTTTATATTTTTGTGCCAAGAACGTGATAGTGTTCACCTCTGCGATTCGACTGATGTTGAGTAGACGATAGAATATTCCTCCCACACCCTACAACACAAGCGAGACTTTGATCAAACGCCTTGTCTTTTACAAAGATGCCAAAGGACTTTGACAACTATAGTAGACAACACCATTGAAAAAATGGATAATAATTGAAGGGAAGGAATTGATGTTTGGGTAAAAGATAAACTTATAAATGAATCACAATCTGAGAGGGTAAACATTTATAGGGATTCAGAAGGAGCGAATTGTTCACATATAATGCAAGATAAACTCTAGATGAAAGACAACCAAATGGTAAGCAATTCACTTGGTTTCATAGCTAATTAAAGAACGGCACGTAAGTTATTTGTTTGACTGCTTAGGAGCCGTTCCAAAGGAAAGGTTCATGCATAATTTTGAAGGTGAGGAAAAAGCTTAACTCTCAACAATTTTCTCCCCATAAAAATAGGTTCATAATACTCTCAAAGTTCACAAAAGACAAAGGAAAAAATCATGTAAAAATGAGCCATACTTCAGCTCAGTATTCACCACAATCTCCCACCGGAGGACAGCGCTTCACTATACTCCCCATATTTGCCAAGAATAACAGAGGTAACGGCATAGAATCAAAACAACAAGCCCTGTCAAATAAATCTAATAACATGAGCTTGGATACAACTCTTCGCAGAGCCATCATCCACCCATCCTCCTCACAAAAAGATGTGCCGGTGTCAAATGCGGCAATCAAAACTAACACAACAAAATCAAATCCAAGCAACAAGACGATGGTCTCTGGTAACAACCTTGCATTGCTAAATTTTGGAAAGACCATTTCGGTCCAAGATGCACAATAATTTTTCAACCCTGTATAATAAATTAGCGAAAGTAGTGTAAAAATTAAATATTCAATGCACGTAAAGAATATTTGTTTCTAAATGATACAAGCAATAGGAGTATAAAAATAAAGCAACAATAATAATAAAAAGACAAGCTTTTTTGGTGACGAAGGGAAAACTCGATACCCAGGGTAATCGAGAAAAACTCTTTGGGTTTTAACGGCTAGGGAATAAATGTACTATGAAAATCAACTTACAGACCGGATGGTAACGACGCGCTAACCTAACCGACTTACTCTCGTTTTGCGATCCCTATCAAGGAACTCTTTGGATTTGCCCGCGACAACAAAATCGGGTACCTTCTGGTTTTCACGTCAATCTTCCCTCTTGAACAACTTGAATTTCCAAACACGACCGGATCCCCTTCTTCAACGTACCGACGTCACCAACAAAGAAAGAAGGGTAGAGGTGATGGATTGACAAAGAGAAATGTTGAGAAAACCCGTAGAACATGAAGCATGATGTTGTAATTTTGGTTTTCTCCAATGGAGCAAGATTAATGAAGTAAAAATTAGGTTCTTCTCAAGTGGGTGCTCCAAACAAGTCTGCCAGGGGTCTTAGGATTTCAAAAACAGAAGACAATTATTTATAGAGGGCGCAAAAAAATTCAAAAAAATTTTTCCCATTGCCGCACGCTCGAGTGCGGATTGAGCGCGCGGTGAGCGCACGGAGGGTTACGGAGAAATCCCTACCGGCGCTCGAGCGTGGAGGAGGCGAGCGCAGGGCTTATGGATTATCAGCTCGAGCGTGTCAGGCGAGATGCAGGCACAGTGCATAGTGCATATTTGATCTGGGAACGGGATGCCACGGGAATATGTTGATGCAGCACTTCAACGAAACACAGCTCGACAATAACACATGATTACATACGGACATGGAATGTGCCAATCATAAAAATAACCCCAACAAATTTGATCAGCTACAATATTGGATTGCCATCTTTTGAAGCAACAAAACAAGCATAGCTAATAGCTTGCATTAACCCTGGCATGAGATTGTTAACCCTGGCATGAGATTATGAACATCCCATACCTTTTCAAGAAAATGCACACCGCTATTCAGCCAAGCAGTTGCATTGCAACTGTGAGTGCTTCCCTCATTGCTAGAACTTTGGAAAATCCTTCATGCCTACGGGTGGTGAACTGCAATTATGGTCAGAAGAGTCCTGCCTGGTGGTATGACACAAAACATCCTCGCTATGAATCTGATTGTGAGCTCAAGTCTCATCTGCCCTTGCCCACTGCAATTCCGCACTAAAAAAAAAAATCATTTTTGACTGCATTCAGAATTTTCCGAACTGATTTTATCTCATAGAGATTTGAAAGACTATGGTAAAAGGACTGGAAAAGATAGAATCATCACAACATCGCAAGGTTAAGAACTTTCCTAGTAAAGAAATTAATAACATAATCCCACAATCTAAAGAGGGTTGCATTATTCTCCACAGGGCAGTAATCAGAAATCTATGTAATCGTGGAGAATTCTGAGGAAGTTATCCTCAGGATCTCTGTTTGTGGTCTAATATGATCAGATTATTAAATAAAATTTATGAGAATTAATATCATGAGAGATTTATTACACCGACTTTCATTTAGAAGTTATGTATAAACCCAATTCTCTTTCTAGTTTTGCGGATTTCATTCCTTGCCTGTCCAAGGCCATTGGTTTTGCCATCAAGAAACAAGTAAGCCCGTGTCTGGTTTTCTCCCACTCTTTATTAATTATTGTGTCATGCACAACGAAATTAGTACTTGCTGAAGACCTTCCATAAATGTTTTGATTTGCAATATCAACCCTTGCAATAATTCTTTCCAAGCTAAAAATGGAAGCACCCAAAATAACCTTATAAATCCTATTCCCGTAGAACTAATGTATTATCAACCTTCATCAACAATGCTACCGACTCCTCTCCTCCTACCCATAGTTCTTTTACTGCACGCCAGAACAATCTCCATTACTCCCTGCGATGCTAGTGCAGGGCTCCCAAAGTTCTCAGCTATACTAGTATTTGGCGATTCAGTGGTTGACAGTGGCAACAACAATTATTACACTCCAGTATGGGCTATAAACAGAGCTGACCATCCTCCATATGGTAGAGATTTCCCAGGTCAAATACCAACTGGGAGGTTTTCAAACGGTAAACTTGTGCCAGACTTCTTGGCTTCTTCATTGGGGATAAAAGAGACAGTGCCTCCTTTTCTGGATCAGAATCTTTCAGACAAAGATATTAAAACCGGTGTAAGTTTTGCTTCTGGAGGATCTGGATATGATAATCTAACGGCTGTTAAGACTGGAGCAATTCCCATGTTCAATCAGGTTGAGTACTTCAAAAAGTACATAGAGAGGCTTAAAGGAATCGTGGGGGAGAAAGAGGCCAAGGAGATAATCAAGAATGCTTTAGTTGTCTTCAGTGCTGGGTCAAATGATTTCATCATTAATTTCTATGATTCACCCCTTAGAGGCACTCAATTCAACATCAGTGAATACCAGGATTTTATTATCCAAAGATTTCAAAGCTTTGTCAAGGTAAATGTTCATCACTCTTTGTACATTTTAAACCATTCTTCTGGTGAGTAAAACTCTATCTTCTCCAGGATTTGTCGAGGTTTTCCTTCTCCAGGGTTTCATTTGTATAGTGAGATTTGGAATGGAGGAAAGAGAATGAAGTGTCATTTTCCCATCCATAAATGACAATGCTTTATGCTTGATAATTGCATCGCCTTGAAAATCCACTACAAACATGGAATATTCATTCTTAGGCAGGTACATTGAAGTCTTGAAAATCAGTAATCCTTTCTAAGTAGTCTGATTCTTTTTCATTATATGTACCATGCAAAAATATACATCACTACTCAGATAAAGTCTTCTAATAGGAGTCAACCAATCACCTTCTTCAATTTCAATAACATCTGAGGACATTAATCTCTAGCTCTGAATGATGCATCTAGCTCCTAGTTTGATTGGCTGCTTGCTCTATCAATGCTCAATTGAAGCCTAGCACTTCAAGGGTACCTCGGGGAGTGTTGTTTCTAATGACTGGTACTCAGATACATCAATTCATCAGAGAGATCAGGAGATGCCATCCTCCAAGCGGTCAATGTAGTTATTCTATTAGATTTGGTTTCTTTAGCTCAGTTAATGATTGTACTGATAATAAAAGAAGTTAAAGCAGCAAAGAGGAGGAAAAAAGATACCATGAGGCTTCTAAGTTAATCTGACCAAGGGATTTATCAAGGAAAGGGACCCTCAGAAGTTAATATGGAAATCCACTTTGCATATATATTGGTGGCTTCATAGTTTCTAACACTGCTAGCAATAATGCCATGGTAGAATTGAACATTTATCTCAATTCAATCTTCTTAGTTCCTAACATCACTAGCAATAATGCCTGTACAATTTAACGCCAATCTCAATTCAATCTTAGGGGATAATGGTTAATGGTAGTTTAGATTCTAATTTTCCATTGAATACAAAATTTGCAGGAACTGCTCGAGTTTGGATGTAAAACGGTCATAGTCTCTGGAATTCCTCCAATTGGTTGTCTACCATTGCGAATAGCTGCAAAATTTAAAATTCACAGGACATGTTTAGATGATGAGAACTCAGATGCTCAATCTTATAATCAGAAGCTTGAGAAATTGTTACCTCAACTACAGGCATCAGTTCAAGGGAGCCATCTCATCTATTTTGATGTATTTGATCCCCTAATTGACATGATCACCCACCGAGAGAGATATGGTAAATCCTAAGTCTCCCTATTGCTGCCAAGATGTGAAATTAGGATTTAAGAATGCAGGAAATTCTACTACACTACTAAGAACTCAGTCGGTGATAAAAAAAAAAAAAAAGGTTTGTCTAACATGGGCCAAAAGCCAACTGTATTCCTCAATTTATCAACAGCATCAATTAGCTATGGCATCTAATTTCTCTTGAATTTGAAACCATTCCCTTCACTACTTTTGAATGGAGTAAGATTAGATAACTGAGCCTGTTTATTACCGCTGATAGGTTTTGTGGAAACAAACCGAGGATGCTGTGGAACTGGGTTCTTTGAAGCAGGAAGCCTATGCAATCTTCTAACTCCTACATGTTCAAATGCATCAGAATTTATCTTCTGGGATAGTGTTCATCCAACGGAATCTACATACAAATACATCCATGATTGTTTGTTGAAACTCATATTTTCAAAGCTAATGACACATTAGTGATTCGAGTGGTTCCATTTGGTACTCAGATAGTTATCGTTAATTCTGTTAGCAAATTCATTAATTAATTCTCATCTTGCTAACCTAATTCACCATTACAGTTTCAGTACAAATGCAGTCGATTCCAGCAAACCTAAGCACGTACTGGTATAGAGCACATTTGATACAAGAGCTGCACTAGTCAATCATGACTAACAAACATAGAAAAGGGATCAAATTCCTAGGATTGATTTCTGGGAAAATTTTCCAATCCTTTAATTAAACAGTTCCGTAGAGGGGAAAAAAATGAGCTATGGAACGTAAATTGGGATCACCATGCACCAGAAATTAATGAGGTAATTCAGGAACCTTACCTGAGTATTTATGTGAGAAGTCGTGGAATATATGTGATGGGTTCGGCATACCTGACCCGAGAAGAGGACTCGCCAGCACAAAAAATGGGTTCAAGATCTGAAAAATGTCCCAACCAGTTCCAGTCGTCCCAAATGGTAGATGTGTAAGCCCGTTAGCCCAATTAGGATGGCCCATGGCCCAAAAGAGGAACCGTTCAACTGTTTCATTTTATTCATAGGCGGTTGTCACCGGATAAGGACAACTGCCATCCAACTTATGAATATCCTTATCCCAGCAGAATAAGAAAGATAGAGAGAGAAAGGAAGCTCATAAGGATGAGTGGAGAAAAAAGAAAGGAAAAATAGGCCAGCTCCTGACAGGGAGGACTCTTCCCCCAGAAGGCC
>JAODPA010152534.1:0-14862 GCA_025585075.1 Nepenthes mirabilis
GAAAACGAATTTCAAATTTGAAATTCAAAGTTTAGAGAGAAGGAGGAGAACTTCTCTCTACCTACCACTACCAGCAGGATCTCCTTTCTTCCCCCTCTGGACGGAGGAGAACTTCCCGGAGTGCTCTCTTTGTTTCCTTGGACGGAGTGATTCTCTCACTTTGGACGGAGTAATTCTCTCACTTTGGACGGAGTGATTTATCACTATGGAGGAAGTGTTTTTTTGGCCCGTGCTTCCAGAAGTGCATGTTCCCCTTTATCCGGGGGGTCTCCTTGGACGGTGTGGATTAGCCGGAGTGTTATTCCTCTACTTGGACGGAGTGCTTCACTGCGTACTCTCGGAGCACGGTTGTCTTTTAGCCGGAGTGCTTTCTTGGCTCCTAGGATGGAGTGGTTTGGTTGCAAGGTCCCGATGGGTTCAGTAATCGGTTACCTTGTAATATTTTCTTAATGAATTTTGTATTGGGCTTAAGGGTTTCCCTTATTTCTATGTTTTGTTTTCCAAGTTGGCAAAACGCTTGGTAACAAACATAGTTCTTCGTACAATTTTTCTTTAATTCATTTCAATTAATTACTTACCAAAAAAAAAGAAGCACGTACTGTCATGGAGTGCTTGGCACCTACATGCTTCGGGCATTGGCCTACGGGCCTCCCCCATTCAGCCCATGTTAAAAAATGGACAAAGGAGTCTGACATGTGTGCAAGTTAACCGGAAAGTGAACCTGTAGGACACAAGGAAGCTAATTGATGGGATCCCCTCACGGGCTGCACCACCGACCGACCCTGATCTTCTAAGAAGAGTTTGAGTGAGAGCATACTTGTCTGGACCCAAAAGATGGTGAACTATGCCTGAGCGGGGCATTGTAAAAGGAAACATTGGTCGAGGCCCAAAGCAATATTGATAGGAAAATCATTTAACTGACTTGGGTGTAGGGGTGAAAGACTAATCGAACCATCTAGTAGCTAGTTCCCTCTGGAGTTTCCCTCGGGATAGCTGGAGCTAGAATAAGAGTTTTGTAGGGTAAATCAAATTATTAGAGGCATTGGGGGCGCAACTTCCTCAACCTATTATCAAACTTTAAATAGGCAGGACGGCACAGCAACTTCGTTGAGTTGCGACACAGAATTGAGAGATCCAAGTGGTCCATTTTTGGTAATGCGGAATGAACAGGAAGTCGGGTTACGGTGCTGGACTGTGCAGTAACCTAGATCCCACAAAGGGTGTTGGTCGATTAAGATAATAGGATGGTGGTCATGGATGTCGAAATCCACTAAGGATTTTTTTTTTTTGGTAAGTAAGTGAATTTGGATTAAATGGAAAAGAATATAACATAGACATTGATCTTACACCAAGTGTTTTTCCGACTTGGAGTGAAATCAAAGTCACCGGGGCATACCCCAATCATCGCGATACAGAGGATACGCAACCAAAAACACCTAAAAAATCTACGTTATGCAACGGAAACTGAGGACCACAATATATACTTTTTTTTTTGGTAAGTGACCACAATATATACAGATGGGCCCGAAGTAACACATACTGCATTCTACAGCACAGCAACGCAGCAAAACATCAATCCCACCGCAGCAACACAGCAGCAAAGCATTCTGCAATGCTGCACAGCACAGCACACATTAAGCCCGCCGCAGCATTCATTCCAATGCCAGCTGTATAACAATCGGAGTACTTACCAAAAAAAAAAGTATAACAATCGGAGACAAACAGTGGAGCCAGCCACAGTCCGGCATCGCAGCTACCAACGGCAGCACAACATGGAGAGAGAAATAGTGCTCCAGCAAAGGGAAGCAAAGCTGAAATCAGCAAAGCTTCAATCACTCTAGCCACATCGGCATTCGTCAACGCCAACAAAAATAGCATCAAGCTGCCCAACATGATCAACTGAAAATGAAACCGGCAATTCAATTCGGCCACAGTAACGCCAAATCAGCCGAAAGTCAAATCAGCCTTGAAATCGGCAATTGAAAACAGCCATAGATATGCCAAACCAGCCATAAGTCGAATCGGCAGATGAAGTGCAAGGCCAGTTCAGCAATAGACATTCCATGTACCGCATGCCAAGTCGGACTCAGAGTCACCCGGCAATTGATGTGCCTAGTCCGCAATTCCAAATCGGCCACAATTCGAAGTCGGCAGTTGATCATCAACGCCAACCCGGCCAAAACCAAACCGGCATTAAGATTGGCATTCTTATGCTTCGGCATCTTCAAGATAGCAACAGAAGCACTACAACCTCAAAATCACATCGTAGCAGCAGAGATTTGCTCCTCAGTAAACAAAGAGGGAACAACAAAGTAGTCAAAGCTACAATATCTTCAAGACAGAATCCAACCACACCAGATGCAGGGGAGCTCATCCTCATCCTCCACCTTACCCGGGTATGGCAGATCAGCCCAAAATCTCATTCACACCCAACAAAGCACATGCTCCCAATCACAAAACTTGTCCACAGACAGAACCGGTAGATTACAGGAGACTGGAACCGGCCAAATTCCTGAGCTGCAACAAACAGCAAGCTAGTCAAAACTTCCGCATCGAAATCAGAACAAGGACAAAAAGTTCCAGCAGCCACATCAGCCTGAGGCATGGAAGCCCAGCCCTAATCTGAGGAGGCGAGAGACCAACCGAAAGTCAAATTTTAAATTTGAAATTTGAGAACCCAAAGAGAAGCCAAAACTTCTCTCTGGAACTTCCGCTCCTGATGGGTGAAGGACTTCTACAAAAATCCCAAGACGAAGAAAGGGGACAACTTGCAGGAGCCGACAGCCCAATCAGAAGGCGGCACATAGAAGGATCTCACCGCAACTGAAGGGACCCTAGCAACCAATCAGATCTTCGGCCAGCTCTTCAGTCCCTCGCCTAATAGTTCCAATCCCGAGCTGTACGGCATCCCCCAACCCGTCAAACTGGAGTGAACACACAGGAAGAGGATCATCAGAGTCGGCAGCAAAGACATACGACTGCGCCAGAACCTTCGAGCAGCACATGAGCCGACAAATGCTACAGACAGCATCGAAATCGAAGAATCTTGAAGCCCAAAATCCCAGCCACACCTTAGCGCACGCCAAGGGGTGAACCGAGAAGAAGAAAGAATCGGTCGAGAGAGAGCTATCGAGCCTCAGAGGAAGAATTTGCCCATGACGACAATCTGATACAGCGGCTAGGAACAGTCATAGCCACAGTCGAAGTCGCAGAGGACACCAACTAAGCCAGATCTGATGTCTGGAAAGGAAGAGAGCTGGAGACGAAAAACGGGAGCCAACCGGGCAGAGCAGCCAGGAGACCGGCCGTGGCCGGCTCTGGCGTCGCCCGGTCAGAGGAGGAGCGCCACTAAAAAACGAGTTCAAATTTCAAATTGAAATTTGAAGAGAAGAGAGAAGCGAGAGCTTCTCTCTCTAACCTGTTTCTCTCTCTCTGACCCAATGCCAATCTCGAAATCCACTAAGGAGTGTGTAGCAACTCACCTGCTGAATCAACTAGCCTTGAAAATGGATGGCGCTTAAGCGCGCAACCTACACTTGGCCTTCAGGGTAAGTTCCAGGCCCCAATTAGTAGGAGGGTGCCGCAGTCATTGAAAACTTGTTGCGTGAGCCAGGGCAAAGCGGTCGTTAGTGCAAATCTTGGTGGTAGTAGCAAATATTCAAACAAGAACTTTGAAGGCCGTAGAGGGGAAAGGTTCCATGTAAATGTTACTTGCACATGGGTTAGTCGATCCTAAGAGATGGGGGAAGCCCGCCAACAACGCACCAGCATGAGCTTCGAATGGGAATCGGGCTAAAATTCCTGAATTGGGATGCGGAGGCTGACGGCAACATTAGGGAGTCTGGAGACATCGACGGGGGCCTCGGGAAGAGTTATCTTTTCTGTTTAACAGCCTGCCCACCGTGGAAATGGCTTAGCTAGAGGTAGGGTCTAGCGGTTAGAAGAGAACCACATGTCGCCTGGTGTTCGCTGTGCCGCCCGCGGCGTATAAAAATCTGTAGGATTGAATGCTGACCAGGCCTAGTCGTACTATAACCGCATCAGGTCTCCAAGGTGAATAGCCTCTAGTCGATGGAATAATGTAGGAAACGGTAGTCGGCAAAATGGATTCGTAACTTTAGGAAAAGGATTGGCTCTTAGGGTACGGCACGGGTTTCCTTGTCTCGAACCCGTCGACTATCAGTGGATTGCTTAAGCTGCCTCCACGATGAGAGTGAGTCACCGCGTGCCTTCTGGGGGAAGGACTTGGAACAGCACCCTTAGGGGCCTTCCCTGGGCATGAAACAACCGACTTAGAGTTGGTATGGACAAGGAGAATCCTACTGTTTAATTAAAACAAAACATTGCGATGGTCCTTGGGGATGCTAACGCAATGTGATTTTTACCCACTGCTCTAAATGTCAAAGTGAAGAACTTCAACCAAACGCAGGTAAACGGCAGGAGTAACTATGACTCTCTTAATGTAGCGAAATGCCTCATCATCTAATTAGTGAGCACATGAATGGATTAATGAGATTCCCATTGTCTCTATCTACTATCCAGTGAAACCATAGCCAAGGGAACGAACTTGGAAGAATCAGTAGGGAAAGAAGACCCTGTTGAGCGTGACACTAGTCTGACTTTGTGAAAGGACTTAAGAGGTGTAGGATAAGTGGGAGCCATCGGGTAAAAGTGAAATACCACTACTTTTAATGTTATTTTACTTACTCTGTGACTTAGAGGCGGGGCATGGGCCCTCTTTTTGGACCCAAGGCTCGCCCAATGGGCCGATCCTAGTAGAGGACATTGTCAGGTGGGGAGCTTGGCTAGGGGGCACATCTATTAAAAGATAACGCTGGTAACCTAAGATGAGCTCAATGAGAATGGAAATCTCGTGTGGACTAGAAGGGTAAAGGCATGTTTGATTCTGATTTTCAGTACGAATATGAACCATGAAAGCATGGCCTAATGATCCTTTGGACCTCTGGAATTTGAAGCTAGAGGTATCAGAAAAGTTATTACGGGGATAATTGGCTTGTGGCAGCCAAGCGTTCATAGCGACATTGCTTTTTGATCCTTCAATGTCGGCTCTTCCTATCATTGTGAAGTAGAATTCACCAAGTATCAGATTGTTCACCCACTAGTAAGGAACGTGAGCTGGGTTTAGACCATCATCAGACAAGTTAGTTTTACCCTACTCATGATAGTGTCAAGATGGTATTTCAATCTAGCACGAGAGGAGCCGATGATTTGCGCAATTGGTCTTCGCACTTGGATGAAAATCCAGTGGCACGAAGCTACTGTGTACTGGATTATGACTGAATGCCACTAAATCAGAATCAGAGCAAGAAACGATGCATGTGCTTGCCACTCATATGCCGACCCATAGTAGGGGCCTAGCCCCCAAAGGCACGTATCATTGGCCAAGTCTCCAAGGCAGATGCACCACGTGGGCTACCTAGAAGTATAATTTCAACCAAGTGGCGAGTTGAATCCTTTGTAGATGACTTAAATATACGACAGGGTATTGTAAGTGACAGAGTGGCCTTATTGCCACGATCTATTGAGATTCATCCATAAGTTGCTCTGATTTGTCTCTCCCCCCAAATGGAGCAACGACGCAAAAAAATGGAGGCTCAGGGACGGATGACCACCACCGCAGCTATCTAGCCCGTTCCGCGTTACCCTAAGGATGCTCCTGCGAAAACCACTGACTTTCCATGGCAGGATAACCAAAATGGAATAGAACGGAGGATCGTCGGCCACATCCCCAACTTTTCAATGCATGTCCCTGCCACGCCACAATAATAATCCATTTCGAACATGTCACACAACTGCCACGGTAGTGTCGTGTGCCTAGCAGTGCCCATGTCACGATCTTATTGCGCCCCACCGATGCCCTTGTCTTGCCAAACAGTGCCCGTGTCGCTTGTTGTGCTCCAGTAGCTCCCTTGTCACGTCCAGCAGTGCCGGTGTCATGCTGGTGCACACCTAAGGAATGCCCTTTTCACGCCCAGCAGCTCCATTTTCGTGCCTACTAGAGCTGTTGTCATGCCCGTGCCAGTCCCTTGTCACTCCCAGCGGCACCCACAACTCTTGTCGAGCTCCTGTAGCTCCCTTGTTGTGCCCAGCAATGCTAGAGTCGCACCGGTGTTGCTCCTCAGGAATGCCATTGTCACACCCAGCAACTCTCTTATGACGGAACATGTTATAGTCCTGTAATGACCTATGTTAATTGTAAGCAATACTTAACAAAATCAGACTAATACTCTATCATTCATAAGTATATTAATTTCTACAGAAGATTAGGCAAAGTCTCCCCTAAATTTTGACAAAACCATACATGTAACCTAAATAATAAAAAACCATGTACAAGGCAAATAAATAGATGGACCTAAACAATTCAATCACAACACACACACAGGATCAAATCAAATGCCATTACATCCATAGCTCCAATACAGTAATCTCAAACAACCATATTGGATTTAAGAAGAGATGCCATCTAAGAACTTGTACAAATTCCAACATTAGACCTATGGAAGCATAACTGCATCCATAAACAACATTTTTTTTGGTAAGTAATTTAATGAAATTTAAAATAAACAAACTTACACACCGATGTTCCAACTCTAAGTGTTTTGCCGACTTAGAGCTATAACAACGCGCTAGGGCATTCCTCGAGCATCAGCCAGTCATAAGATCAAACTATGAAAAAAAACCAGACCTAAGGTTCCAAAGTTGGGAACAAAGCATCTGAAGAAAAATGTCAGTAGGCCAAACCGGCCTCAACTCCAAACCGAACACAAGCCACTTCGAATCAAACAAAGCCGCATCGCACACCATACCGGCTTTTAGAGTACAAAGGCACTCCGGCTTCATCATTCTCAACACGCAAGCCACTCCGTCCTTTTAGAGTACAAAATGCACTCCGGATTCATCTTACTCAAGGCCACTCCGGCCTTTTAACGAAACAGGGGCTCTGGATGCTAAGCCACTCCGGCCTCATCTCCCGCAGTTTGATCCATAAACAACCTGTGGAAGCATTCTATGCGATAATAATAAAGAACATGTCATGCAATATTAATATACAATATTTATCAAAATATTGGTTATTTACATTCACATTACATCAAACACATCCCAAATTCCAAGTCTTTGAGGTCCAGCAATATTTCTCTAGCTAATCCCTATCTTTACTCTTTCTCATCAGGTATTAGCTCATCAGTTTCATCTAAAAGGGGTAGACAAAAATAGCAAGGGGTGAGCTAATTGCTCAGCAATGTACTGTAATAATAAGGATATGCAAATTTTCTTATAAACATATATATATATGAAGAGAAACATCGAAAGAATTAGGAGTCAAATATGCATATGGATAATGTAAGAGTATGAAACGATGTATGAATATGAACTTGTGGACAAAATCTTATCTTTTTTATTTTATCTATTCCTTCAATTAATTTTTTCACTTATCTTAGTTAGAAAAACATATTGAAAAGCATGGAACAACTCCAAACATACTTGTTTTTTAGGATAATTTTTATTATCTTAAGGGACCAGGGCTAGTAGGCCCTACTAGCTAAAGGAGCGAATAATTGAGGATAGATTGTATTCCCTTCATACAATCAAAGGCCTTGGTTCTTAGTTATTCCTTATTTACATCCCGAAGACAGGATGATTATAAATTCCTCCTTATTTACATTTCGAGGATAGGATGATCATAAATTTTTAGTTCTTATCCTCCATAGTAACACCCCGAGAAAGTCGGACCACATATCACTCTGTGGACAGAGGTATCTTCAATTACCACTGTAACATCCTAAGGCATGCTACAGAACATTACCCGATGAATAACAATCCTTGGTCCAGTTTCATATTAATTTTAACTTTACTTAGGGAATCCTGATTCTTATTTCTTAGTCTTAGTTCATCGTTCTTTAAAGGCCATTTCAATTTCACATAACTACATTTTCAGATAGCCTTGGAGTTAATAATTTTAAACAGCATAACTTTCAACAAAATTTTGGATAAAATCGTCTAGTAAGCTTAAATGATTCATAGTATAATATTTCCACTCCATAACTCAAAAATTTACAAAATCATACCTTCATTTTTGAGCTCATGCTTGCGAGAAATGTTTGAAAAAAATTCAGATATGGAACACAAGCTAAACAATGAAATCATACCCATAAATCATAATATCGATACTTAAACATACAGTTTATTAATATAATCATGAGAAAATTAGAAAGCATATGGTATTACATAACAAATCTTAGAGGAGAAGGGTATTAGACCAATAATATCCAAAAGGAGAAAACAAAATGCAACAACAAGGAAAGATAGAGCTTAGGGTATACTTGCCTCAGCCTGATTTGCTACTTTTCCCTTACTTTGATCGGGCCAAAAATTGTTAAAAATTTCTTCTTGTCCCCTTTTCCCTCTCCTTTCTCCTCTCCTGCATCTACTTGTTGTGCCCTGTTCACCCTTCATTTTCCCTTTTTAAAACACGACACAGTAAGTCGGTGGGCAAAATATCTTAGTGGTGCTCAAGCTCCAGTTGGGTGAGCTTCGGGTGCACCATCACTAAAAATACACTTGAGCACACGGCAACCGTGCTTTAGGCACGACACCTACTATAATTGGTACCTCCAGCTTCGCTCGAGCTTAAACTTAATTATCCATTTTCTCAAATTCATTTATCCTAAACTTAATTATATTAACTTAATTACTAGAATTTACTATGCCATAGAAACCCGTACCTTACATTCCTCCCATACCTATAAAACTTCTTTTTTTTTGGTAAGTACATTTTTTTTGGTAAGTAAGTGTTTTTGGTAAGTACATACCTATAAAATTTCATCCTTAAAATTTAACAAATCTCAAAATTCTTTTTTTTTTTTTGGATAAGCAAAGAATCGAATCTCAAAATTCAACAATCAAGAAAAATCCTTTCAGTTTCCTATTTATGTTACGATGTCACAACCTTGAAAAAATGATCATTCCTAGAAAACTTTTTTTTTTTTGGTAAGTAAGATTATTTCTTAGAAAACTTTAACCAAATGAATTACCGTAATTGCCAATATCTCATGTTTTCTATTCAAATCTAGATTAGAACCTTATTATAAGACAAATTCCTAATTTTCCAGAAGGCTTAATTCGATCACATACCTGATAAGGGGTTGGGCAGTTTTGCAGATGATGTCGGCTGATGATGGAGGGTGCTGGGAGTGGCTGGCCACTGTTCACTGCTGACTGAGCATTTTTGGAGCAGGTGGCTGGTTCTCTTGTGCTACCCGAAACGAATATGAAGATGTGGCTGGAGTTTCCCATTTTGATGCTACTACGGTGGCATTTATGTTTTTTTTTGTTTTTTAAGTTTGTATAGTTGTAGAGCCGGGTAGCTTTTGGTATATCTTGGAATTCTCACCTAGGTGAGGTTTTTTTAATTTCTGTAACTCGGTTCATAATTTTGTTCTTGATGATGCTGGGGGTATGCCCTTGCTCGTTGTTTTAAGTCTAAGTTGGCAAAACACTTAGAGTTAGAACATCATTTTTTTGTAATTTTTATTTCATTTAATTTATTAAACTTACTTACCAAAAAAATTAATTAATTCGATCACATACTTAACTCCTTAATCATTGATACGTGGGAGACTTCATAATAATCCACTAAATTTGAAAGCAACCCAAATCACTAGCTATTTCCCTGACTTAATTCAGAATCTCAAACGAACTGACGAATTTCTACTTCAAAGATCATTCATTGGATCCTCGATCTTATTCTAAAATCTCTAGGCCATGGACCACACATTACCGTTGTGCTATTCTAATTTACGATTTACTTGTGCTCTAAAAATCCTCTAGCACACAAGTTCATAGATCCGTATCGGGCTCCTAGGTCGCATGGCAGCTATGGCCCCATAATTGTCAAATTTTAATCATCTTAGGAAATATAATTGAAGTGATTACCAAAAATTTTAGTACATCCTCAAGTTACGATTAAAACCATGAAACTCACACATTTAGCAGCTTATCACCTTATTAACATATCGCCAAGTTAACTTACTCAAATTTGATCATGCTGCCCAAATTCGCAATAAATGGATGTGCTTGCTAGCTGTTCCCCAAACATCTAAAATCCTTGCCGTCTGATAACCCTGAAACAATTTCCCAAGGATTTCTCATCACATAATTTCCGAAGCCTAAATACTCCAGAGACATTTCTTGTGAAACATCGAAAACTGCCAAATCTAAAGACTTCCAATATCAAATTGTCGACGCTAATATTTGCTTTCCTTAAAAGACAGCGAGATTCATCTTTTAAGTCTTCAAACAAATTTACCCGATTGCACTGCCGCATGATCTTCTGCTCTTTATGACACAAATATTCAGATCCTTAGAATCATTAGGCAATGACCAACTACAAAAACAACACCGATAAGTTCTCAAAGGAGAGACCTCAATTTCTAATTCCAAACCATGGGTGGAGCAACTCTGATCAAGGACTTCTCCCCCACTAAATTCGAGGGTAGCCACCTACACATGATGTAGGAAAACATAATCCTAAACCTTCTGCAAAAGCACCACATTCTATTGCAACTCACTTAATATATCAGGGATCAACACAAATGACATGGTCGACAATCTACCATTCAATCCGTGAAGGTTATTCCCACAAATCTCATTCTGACAGATATTGATCACTTCTAAATCAAACGCACACTTGTGGTATTAGTTCATCCTATCCAAATACACCCTCGCTCAAATCTCTATAAGACCATGTTTAAGCTATCGAAGAAGCTACATACCCAACATGACACTTGTTTTAATTGAACTCATATTCTCCCTCGATTGGGCATATAGCTATTTGCCTTTCTAATCCATGATACTGTTCTCAAATAGAGTTAGAGGATTTTCGGGAGCAAGA
This sequence comes from Nepenthes mirabilis, assembly GCA_025585075.1. Lineage (NCBI taxonomy): Eukaryota > Viridiplantae > Streptophyta > Magnoliopsida > Caryophyllales > Nepenthaceae > Nepenthes > Nepenthes mirabilis. The sequence goes on from JAODPA010152534.1 coordinate 10,913, forward strand.
GCAGGAATCCACTGTCTAGAGAGAGAAGCTCTCGCTTCTCTCTTCGTTTTCAAACTTCGAATTCAAATTTTGACTTCGATTTTGGCCGCGTCTTCAGCAACGCTTCTAATCTGGCCAGGCGGCGCCGGAGTCGGCCATGGCCGGTCTCCTGGATGCCTAGCCCGGCCGTCTCCCGTTTCTCCTCCTCTTCTTTTACTCACGCGGCGGCACTGAGAACTATTAGGTTTCGGTGTCGTCCTTGCCGTTCGGCCCTAATTCTCCTCTGTTCGAGCTTTGGCAGTGCGATTTCTATGGCTCTGGCTACTCTATGGGTGTTCCTCCGGTTCATCCGTCTCGGTGTGGTTGGGATTTCCCACCCTATTCTCTGGCGCTGGCCGGCCCTGTTCCAGGGCTCCGTGCGTTTTGCCCGTTTCTGTTTACTCGCTAGATGTGCTCAGTCCCTTTGCCCTTCTGATTGGCTCGGAAGGTGCTGTTTGATGCTTTCATCGTCTCTGTGCTCCTCGAAGAATCTGGCGTTGACAAAGGCTTGGATCTATTGGATGTGGTTCTGAAGAGCTGGCTGAAGACTGCTTTGATGCAAGAGATCCTTCGGGTGCGATGGATTTCCATCTGCTTGCAGCCACCGGCTGTGGGATGTTGGGTTCTCTCCGTTGTAATTGCTTACGCTGCTAGTTGGTTTTGACGTTGACGAACGCCTGAGCCCGGCTTCTGAAGCCTATCTGCCGGTACGTTCCTTTCGATCTGATGGGTTGGGGGAGCCTGTTTGTTAATCTGGTATGGAAGTATGGGCTGGAGTGCGGAAGTTGTGGGAGTGGCCATGTTCAGACGCTGAAAATCCTTCCAATGAGGTGAGTTGTCTGCAGCTGTCATAGTTGCTTTGTTGCAGTCCATTGGATTGCTGTTGTCTGGCTATTCCTGCCAGTTTGTTTGCTGTTGTTGCTTTGCAACATTTCTGCTTGGTCTGCAATGGATGATGATCCTTCGTTGGCTGATCCCATTGGCCGATGTGTGATGATCCTCTGCTATGGTCCTTGCTGATGCTTGAAGATTACTGCTTCTGGTGTTGGTGGATTTGCTGCCTGTGAGGTTGCTGAATTGCTGGCTTCTTGCAATTTCATCCTCACTGGTGTGGTTAATCAGATGCCCCTGTGATGGACTTTCTGTTCTGTTGTGGCTACCATCTCTGTTGGTTGTAACGTTTGTGTGCATTAGTAGCTTCCATGTGTCTTGGTTCTGGAATGACGGCAGCCTTGTGGTGTGCCCTTGCTGGTTGAATTCGATGCTGGTATTTGGGGTGGGTGTGATGCAGCTGCCTGTTGCTCCTGCTGGTGGAATTCTAGGGGTGCCTCTAGGATGTTGGCAATTTTTGTTTTGATGTAGTAGTTGGATGATGCTCCTAACGCCGGAAGTGGAAACAGCTGCTGTTGCATCTTTCCTTGCTGGTGCAGTTTTGCCTGCCATTTGTTGCTGCATTCGGATGCTGTCCTGCTACTGGCTGTGTTGAATTTTGGCCCTTTGCTGCAGGGTGCCATTTTTGTTGCTGGTGCCATATGTTGGTGGGCGTTGTTTCTTGTTGCAGATGGCTTTAACTGGTTGGCTGAATAGGCTTTGATGGTTATTTGGCATGCTTGGAGGAGGATTGGCAGTATGATGCTAATCTGTTGGAAATCCTGGACTGTCAACTGCTGATGAGTTTTGCAGGCGCTGGGGTGGCGTGCGTGATGTTGTAGCATATTGCTTCATGCAGTTGGAATACCTGGGGTGCAGATTGGCTGTGGGCAGCTTTTTTTTTTGGTAAGTAAGTATTTTGGATTGATGGGAGAAAAAATTGCAAATTCGATGTTTTAACTCCAAGTATTTTAACTTGGGAGTAAAACATAACCCGCTGGGGCATACCCCGAGCGATAAGTACATACGGGAGTACATAGCAGACCTTTAGGAGGCCAACATTCAACGAAACCTATAGTAAATGAAACATATTACATCACAAAAAACAGCCGGTTTAACCCACTAAACCCATCAGCAGCAAACACCACTTCAGGTTCAAGAAACCACATAGATCGACTGATACATTAGCCAAGAGTAATTACAGGATACTCTGTACTGCTCCAGCATCAGAAATCCAGCCTCCATCCAAGAAACCGACATCAGCTGTCTTCCAGCGCACCACCCGCATTCCAGCATCAGATCTCGAGACTGGCATCATGAATCAACCAGCTCCAACCGTCAACCATCCTGCATCAAAAGGCCACACTTCACCACTGCCAGCAGCAGGACAGCATCCGAATGCAGCACCAACTGTCAGGCAATACTGCACCAGCAAGGAAAAAAAACAACAGCATCAATTTTCCATATCCAGCGTCAACCAGCTGCTAAGCAAAATTCCAGCAGCTGGGCTGTGGGCAGCTTGTTTTTGATGTTGCAGTTACTATGGGGCTACCGGATGTGGTTGATCCTGTTACCTCGGGAGTAACAGATTTTGAATCTGATTATGTAAAATGATTGTGTTTATTTTCTATGTTCTGTTAGATTGCTCCTCTCAGGAGTTTTTTTTGAGTTTTTCTCAAATGTACCAGTTGCTCGGGGTATGTCCCAGCATCTTATGTTCTAACTCCAAGTCAAAATTTGGAGTTATAACATAGGTTTTTTTAAACTTTTTTTCCTATAATCCAAATTACACACTTACTTACCCAAAAAAAAATAAAAAGTTCTCAAATAGAGTTCACACTCCCTATAATTTTAATAATTTATCAATGAGGTCATAACAAAATTTAGCTAAATATGACTTGGAGATACAATCCATAAAATCCACAAAAATACCAATGAACCTACAAAACCCAAATGGCGTTTTCAGAACTTGTAATGACTATCTCTTAATTCAGAAAGCTACCGCAGACATAATTCTCAATTAACCACAATTGATAGTACTACAGATACAGATCTTCCTTAGGAAATATCAAGCCCATGCAATAGATCAAACGAACCACCAATTCATTCCCCGATGTCGGCTTATCAAACTATATGATCTTTGCGAATTCGTTCTAGAGAGAGAAGCTCTCTCTTCTCTCTAGAATTTTGAATTCGTTCGGTTTTCTTTGGGGATTTTGTGTCTCCCTCCTGGCCACCGACGGCCATGGAAGCGGCTCGGTCACCGGCCTCTTCCCCCTGCTCTCCCCTGGTTGGTTCAGCTGCCCACTGTAGCGGCTCGTTGCGGGCGAGTACATCGGCTGTTCTCGATTCGGTTGTGGCTTCGGTTCACACTCAATCGGCCTCTATTGGTAAGTCTGATCATTCAGATTCTCTTCCCGGCGTGCTTACGGTACTCCCTAACATTGTTCCTGTCGCTGCCTCGACTGTTAATTCTAAACCTTCATCTGGTATTTCCTGGGCACAAGTTGTAAAGGGTTTGGGCAACATTTCTTTTGCCCCCTTAAATACTTTCCTCCCCCAACTGAGGTGGACTTCGACTCCCCCTTGCATCCCCTTGATGAGGTTGTGCAGCAGTGCACTGAGGTGTGGGGCTCCACGTTGGTGGGCCGATTCATTAACAAATCACTCCACTTCTCCGCGGTCAATGCCATCGCTCGAAAAATTTGGGCAAGATTTGGTCTTCGTCATGTTGCTGCAAATGATGAGGGCCTGTTCTTCTTTCAATTCGATTCTGTGTCTCAATTGGAGACTTGTTTGGCAAAAGGCCCTTGGGCCTTTCAGAGGAATCCCATATTCCTTAAGAGATGGGTTTCGGGGCTGAACCTGGATCAAGAATCCATGAAGTCTTTCCCGATTTCCGATCTGGATCGAGTTAATTTGCAACACACAGACTACTGTAGCTTTCTCTCTCGCTGAACCCGATTTTCAAACCCCTCTTTGCCCGCCTTCAACCTTCATGTCGGCGCCCATGGCGCCGGTCGACCCTCCTCCATCCTGCTTTCCGGCTTCCTTGAACTATC
>JAODPA010152545.1:0-14860 GCA_025585075.1 Nepenthes mirabilis
ATCTTCATTCAAAAATGAATGTAAAAAAAAAAAAAAAGAAGAATATGTTAGAGTTGGAGTTGGGAAGGGGATTTGTGAGTTTAGTTTGGAGGTGCACTTGGCGTGGAGTGATTTTAGGTCATAGTACGCTCGTGGAGAATGGCTTTTCTGACCACTGGGTTCGCTGGGAATTAGTAGTGGAGAAGAGAATAGTAATTGGTTGTTTGAAGGATGGATTGCTTGCACGAGTTTGAGCATCGGAGAGAGCGTGTCTTTAGAGTGTGTCCCCTGGGCTTTTTATAGCCGTTGGACTTTGCCACCTTCCTTAGTCGGTAAGGTCGACTGCCAGCTAGCTGAGGAGATCTTTTCCATTCATCGAGAGGATGCAGGCGCCATCTAGGACTGCAACGGTCGCGATGGAGGATTTCTTCATCCTCGAAGATGTCACATGTTGTGAATATTGAAGTTTCATTGTGAGTAGTGTGCTGATTTGAGGGCTTCCCTTTTGGGATGTGCACTGATTTGAGGGCTTTTGTTTCAAAAGAAGTTGCCAACTGGGGAGATTCTCAGTATCATGAACAATTAGAGCTTGTTGGTCGTACCTGGCTTTGGCCACATTTGGTTTGGGCCGCAACTAGCCGTCTAAAGACCCTATCCGGTCAATTAGGACGTTGACCGTTTTTGGGTCAATAGGCTACGATTCTTCTTGGCTGATCACCTCCTTAGGTCAGCCCACTCCCATCATCCTTATCACTAGCCCCCTATGCCGGTGGTCTGAATTTTCAGCCTTTGGCATATTCACGCTAGGACATGACAGGCTGTGTTGTCTTCTCAAGTCTGACCCAAATTCTCTTTTTCACTGTTCTCAATATGACTATTCTATTTCCCGATTTTTGGTAGATTTGGTAAGTTGGTGGTCCTTTGGCATTTAGCGTTCTGCTTGCTTTCCCGTGTGCTATAAATCCAGGGCTTACGATGTTTCTCCGCATCATTCCCCTCATCAATCAGTGAAATGGCGCGGGAGCTAGACATCGCTGCAAGGCTAACAGCTCCGCCCGCCGATTCTAAGCTTAGACCGTTCTCGTTCTCTGCTATCTTGAGTTATAGTGCTTGGTCTGCTTTAGTCACTCTTTTTCATGTAGGTCACCACTTTGGCCACCTCTTTTCATGCGGGTGGCCACTTTGGTCACCCTACCGATAAGATTTGAACCCGCATTCAAAATTACGACCTTTCGCTCAAGAGTTCGCTCAAATGGAGAATGGCCTTCAAGTCAGGCCACTTTCTTATGTGTTTCTCCCTTCTCCCTTTTCCGTTACTATTGTTTCATTGTACATTTGCCTTTGAAGGCTGTGTATATCGACTAAATATACATTGGCCTCATTAAGGATAAGGTTTAACGAGAAAACTTTCAACTATTTATGCGAATAATTCCTCCATTGCCTCTCTGTCTTTTGTCGTTGTGCACACTTTGTTATTACTGTTATTATTATTATTATTATTTGTGTTTCGAAATGGCCGAGGAGTTGTGGGTCCCAGTTGGGCGGCTTGATAGACGGATGGTCGAAATCCTGGATGTCTGGTCAAAGCAAGCAGGGAAATAGTTGATAGGATTTGTTGACCAAATCACTGGAATCCGGAGAGCGGAGTGGAGTTGAAATGTCAGTTGACCGGATTCATTGACCAACCACTGGAATTCAGAGAGCGGAGCAGAGTCGGAATATTAGTTAACCAACTTCGTTGACCAATCTCTAGAATCCAGAGAGCGGAGAGAAGTCTAAATGTCAGTTGACCAACTTCGCTGATCAACCGCTAGAATCCAGAGAACAGGGCAGAGCCAAATCAGTTGTTGACCAACTCCGTTGACCAATCGCTAGAATTTGGAGAACAAGACGGAGCCGAAATGTCAGTTGACCAGCTTCATTGACCAAACAGTTAGAATCCAGAGAGCGGGACAGAGCCAGATCGGTTGTTGACTGGTTTTGTTGACCAAACCGCCTAGGAAGCCGTGCATCGTGGCATAGGAGCTCATGCGTTTTTGTTATTAGCTGCCGCTTTTTGCCATGTACCTCTTGCCAGGATCAGTAGTATCTTTGTAATAAATGAGACAGGTGATACAATTTGACCCCATGATCTCTGGGGTTGACATGTGGCCGGCCATGATTTACGCACCTTTTCGAGGCACTGCTTCGTTTTGGTGGAAAGTCTATTTATAAAAGCCGGTAGTTAACTTCAAAATTTAGTCTGCTTTCTCTTCTGCATTCCTTTGACTTCCTGCTCCTATTTTTTCTGTTATTTGCTTCCATGGCTCCCTCTGTCGATGCGATCCCTTCCATTCTCAACTCCAACGATGTAAAGCCTTTGTATGTATAGTATAACATCTCGTCATCGATCTTGTTCGTTATTCCAGGGAAGCAAGATAGGACCTGCTCCCCACCGGCAGGATACATCATCGTCTACGAGGATCACTTGCAGAGTGGACTTTGCAACCCATTCCTGAGGAGATGCTTGACATCCTTGAGGCCTTCAGAGTCCTTGTCATGAGGCTCCATGCCAATGTCATGCGTTACTTTTGCTCCTTGTGCATATTTTTCCATCACCACTCGAGGATGCTGTCGATGGCAGTGGTGAGGGTCAATTTTAGGTTCACAAAGAGCGGGGATTGGATCTCGTTCTCCCCTAGGAATTACACATCAGTCACGTTATCTACAAGTCCATGAAGAACTGAAAGGATTGATTCTTCTTCGTTAAGGTCTTTGACAATTGGCCCTTGTCCATGGATTGGGGTAACGTGCTTGAGATCCTTACTGGGAGGCCTTCATGAGAGGAGGTGGAGGCTGGTAAGCCACTAGTAGCATGGGTCCGAGTGCATCTAAATGAGTTTAGGAGGGACTACCTTGTGTCCCCCGCAGAGATCAAGCGAGCCGATTGGGGCCCACGCTCACCGGTCAAGAAGGAAAAGGCTCCTCCCCTAGCGCCATCCATGCCTAAGAGGAAAGTTGGGGCTCTTGTTATTGGGATCCTTCTGATAGGCCTTCTCGGAAGTGGGTTGCACTGGCTCTGCCTTCTTCGTCATCCTCTGCTTCCACCAGTGTTCGCATGGTCGAGCGCCTGGAGGGTGCTGGCAAGTAGTCCTAGGTTGAGACTCCCATCATTCTTTCAGATTTGGGCACTATGGGAGTCGCCACAGAGGGGCCTGTTGTCGAGCCACCGCCGTCAGGTGCATATGCGGCACCGGCCATGCCGGTGGACGGAGATCCAGCGAGGCCAATAGCCGGAGGGCTAGCGGAGTCGTTCATTGAGCAGCCGGCAGAACCGGTTGCCGGAGAGCAAGCAGAGTCAGTGGCAGCATCATCAGTAGGGCCGATGGATGCCAACGAGATCAATTTTTTTGCCACCTTACTCCCTGCGGTGACAGGCCTCTTGGACGCCATCTTTGTGGAGGTCCTTGTGGAGGGAACTTGTGTCGTTGAGGAAATGGTAGCCACGGCGGAGTTGGTCATGGAGGTTGCTACGCTTAGCCTTCTAGCTGGCCCGTCAAAGGGCCTCCCACATCTAAGCCCTGAGGTGCCTGATCCGACCGGAAAGAAGAAGCACAAATTCATCACGGCACTCCTTTGAAGGAGACTTCATCTTTCCTTTCTATCCCACCGGCATGGTTTGACCTTTCTTCTCTTTCTATTTTTTGGAATTGCTGAACCAAAAGATTGTAGGCTCCATGATAAAGGGCCTATGCTAGCGGGTCGAGATGATTGATGAGCAGGAGGAGAAAATTCTCCGATTAGAGAGGCTCCTGAGCCAATCGAGTGCTATTGTCGCTTAGGCCTAGTAAGATTGTGAGGAGGCTGCTGCCCTCAGGGTGGAGTTGGCTAAGCTGAAGGAGAGGTTGAGGGAGTTGGAGACTTGTCCATCTGTGCCGAGAAGCTGGCAAACGAACTTTGAGTAAAGAATGCCAAGCTTGAGGGCAAGTTGACTACCCGCCTGCGTCCAGAGGAGGTGAACTAGGTGCTGAATGGTAGGCTTTGGGAGGGCATTCTCCTCTACAGATAGATTGTAACCATGGTGGTCCTCGACTTTTCTGTTGGCTTCTTTGACCCAATGAACCGCATGGCTCTGGAACTTGACCACTTGACTGACTTCTCCCAAGGCGGAGGGGAGCCCTCCTTGTGTCCTCCCAAAAGCCCCCTACCCTAGCCGAGACATTTTTGTATTTTTGAATTTTATTTCTCCTCCCTTGTGTCAGTTTTTTGTATAGCAATATTCATTAATGACAAAAAAAAAACATTTCATGAATGTGTAGATTTCTCTATTTATGTGCTGTCTTATTTTTCATGTTAGCCGGTCGACTGGGCATGCTTACTTTTGTATCCGGGACCCATGCTATGTTTGGGTCATCGCATGGCGAGGCCAGTCATGACTTTGTCTTTGACCGTTATAGATTGATGATGCACTTCCCAATGACGTGATGTGACAACTGTCATTATGGCGCTGCATGCGGATTCAATTGGGTTAGGACACGTGTCGTGTAATGTACCAATTTTGAAAATATTCGATAATAAAAAATATTAAGTTATGAAGACTTGAATTTTTATAGCTGATAAGAAATGAGGATTTGAAATTAGAGTCCGGTCAACTTATGTTAACCAGATGTTGGGCAACAAAATGTTGGCCTGCTTTGTAAGACAAAATTTCCGGGCTGCTTGAGAAGACAAATTACCAGACTGCATTTTAAAGCAAAATTGCCGGACAGCTTTTTGCCAGCCTACTTTTGAGACAAATTGTCGGGCAGCTTTGCAGAGACCACAAACAATTTTTTGGAGACCTTGAGGCTGAAATTCCGGAGACCATGAGCCAAATTTCCGGAGATCAAGATGCATGCAAAATTCTAGAGATCAAGATGAATGCAAAATTCTGGAGACCATGTGGACGAATTTTCAAATAGAATTTAGAAAAGTTTCCGGAGACCTTTTTTGGAGACAATTGTGTGAATTTCGGAGACAACTTTGGGTGACGATTTTCGAAGACAAATTTGGGACAATTCTTCCAGATACGTTTTTCGGACAGGATTGAACGAGATTTTGGAGACGTTTTTTCGGAGACCATTTTCGGATAGGATTCAATGGTTTTCGGAGACCATGATTCCGAAGATCTTGATTACGGAGACGATATTTCCAGAGATGAATTTGGGTGATAGTTTTCGGAGACGATTATATAAGATTTTCGGAGGCAATTCCCAAAGATGATTAAGTCTTCATAGACGATGGGTAAGTTTTCGGAGATGATTTTCGGAGATCGTGAGTTGACCGAAATGAGGCAGTGTTGACTGGCCCAAATGACAAGATTTTCGGAGACCATGAGTTTAGGAGGCGATGATTCCAGAGGCGATTCCGCAGAAAATTGGGTAATTTCCAAAGACGATTTCTGGAGAGAATTTGGAGAGGAAATTAGAAAGGATTTCGGAGTACTTTTTGCAAGTATAATGTCAAAAGAGAGAGTTGGTAAGACTCTGAGTAGACGATCATTAGAATCAGTATAAGCCCATACCTTACTACCAAGCACTCTGCTGACCTTCTAGAATGAAAAATAAGTATGAAAAGAGGTACAAAGTAGTTAACTTACCTCAACCTACCACCACCAACTCGAACGTTTATAAATATTTAATAGATGTGAGGGGAAATTGGGGTTTCAATTTGTGAGTAAAGCTCGAAGGAGAGGAAAAGTGCCGGCTAGATTAAGTAGAAGATTTCCGATCAGAATTAAATAAGAAATCTGTAGAAAAGGCTCAGGCAAATGTACGTAACGCTTTTATTAAAATGCATGTTTTGAATCTGATAAGTTTTATTGTTTTGATGCTCGAATAATATTAGAATTCCTTCGGTTAGTATGACCATCTTGAAGTAGAATTATGTGCATTGTATATTGATGATGTTTATGAATGAAAGCATGTTTAAGGAAGTCCAGTTGATTGCATGAAAAAGTAGTCTGGTATTCGCATATTTTAATAAGTCTGGTTATTTGTTTGCATGAAATCTAGTTGTATGCATCATTGCAGAATTTCAGTTACATGTATTATAAAAAGAACTGTGGTCCTTTGCATGTCTAAGAACTTTGGACCTCTACGCATGACGATGCTCTTTCGACTACGGATTTTTGGAAGATTATGGTTTACGAAAATGGAGTTTGATGGCCGAGAGCTGCAGGCCTAAAATGTACCCGTTATTTGAGATATGTTGGTCAAGAGTTACTGATATTAAATGTAGTGATTTTTATTGGTCAAGACTATGGATCTTAAATGTAACATTTGATGAGATATGATATGGAATATAACGGCCGAGAGCTGCAGGCCTTAAAAGTAGTGGTTATGGATGGTCGAGAGTTACAGACCTTAAATGTAGTGGATTTTTAGCATTGGATTTTGAAGTGGCATATATTTTGGAATGCATGCACATGAAAATGAATTCAGCTCATGTTTTGAGATTTCCTACAAATGACTTTACCCATGAATTATAAAAAGGACCTTAACCCATGCTTCATGCTTTATGCTTTATATGTATCCTGTTATCATGAATGAAAGTGTTTGTGGCCATATATTTATGAATATGGGTACCTTGTTGGGCTTCTATGCTCACTCCTTTTTTGTTTTCCTCTAGATGATGATGAGATTATGCCAGACGAGAAAGAACAAAGCCTGACCGTCTAACTAGGAAGGAGAAAAGTTGACCCAGATGCCTACAACAGTTGAATATTGACCTCAATGCATTTTGGGATGTTTTAGGAAATTTTGTATTGTGGACTTGTTATGTAAATAAAACCAATATTTAGACGCTTCCTTAAAATTTTATTGTTGGTGGAATTTCGGTCTTTAGTAGCATCTCACTCGTCTTTGTTTTGCGTTGTAACTGACTGGTCTCATTTTCTGGCCGGTTAAATTAAGGATTGATCAATGACTTTGGTTGCCAACTTGAGAAGCCTAGCCATGTGATCCTATGCACGCGATGCAAAAGAAAAAAAAATTTATGTCCACCCACCTAAGTATATATATATATATTCGGAGACCGTTTGTCTCCGCCGAAGACGTTAGGTATGTCTCTGACGGTGGCCATATAGGGTGGAATGTGGCCTGTCCGTCACATGTTGCTTCGCACAGAAGCGACGCTACCCTTTGATTTCTATAGTTGCGTCATTTTCGGTAGAAGTTTTTCTTATTTAAGAGTAGCATTTTCTGCAATTCAGTTCACCACTTGCCCTCACAGTCCTTCTGCTTTCACCATGGCTAACAGAGACATAATCAATCTTCCAACTTTGCTTGGTTTGGGATGGGAGGCGTCATCATCTCCTTCGCCAAAACCCTCCTCCGAAGAGAGGAGCAGCGACGGGAGGATGTAGACTGAGGAAGACGATGAGGACTCTGCTGATAGGGTCGCCAACGAGGAATGGCAGCACCCGAGTCGCCGGAGACCTATGCCACGTCCTCTAGGGGATCTTCCAATCTTAGGGCAGTCATCTAGACAAATCGTAGATGTAGATAAATTCTTGCATCCATAGGGCCTTTGAATGCCCCTAAAAGCATATCTATGTTGTTTGGAGCCGCCCTGTGCATCGTATGTTTTTGTGAATATAAACCGGCAGCATGTACATTATCTTTCTTGATTTGATAATGCTTTTGTTTGGGATGGCGGTGCGTAGATCATAATTTTGAGCATCCTACTCATTGTTGGAGTGTACAGTGTTCTTCCACGCTTAGTTCCCATTTATTGACCATTACATACTGACGGTGCTGTCTCCTATGGGAGGAGGTTGTTGCACGCGTGATGTAAAAGCCCCCTAAAGTTTCTTGTTCGACTGCGAACAAGCCGCTTGGTTTGGCACCAAGGTTTAATTTGATGGCTTATGGGCCACTCGGTATGTGACCGAGGTTTAATCTGACTGCTTATGGGCCGCTCAATTTGGGACCGAGATTTAATTCAACCGCTCACAGGCTGCTTGGTATGGGATCAAGATTTAATTCGACCATTTATGAGCCGCTCAGTATTGGACCAAGCTTTAATCTAACGGCTTATGGATCACTTGGTTTGGGACCAAGATTTAATCTGACTGCTTACGGGCAGCTTGGTATGGGATTAAGGTTTGACTGTAGGTGAGCGAAAGTCCACCTAATTTATGGGCAGTTTAGGTCATCTATTTTCATACAATTTCACACAAGCATTTACATGAGAAAGAAAAAGAAATATAAACCATAGAAATATGCAAAAAATGAATCATTTTATTAAACATGGTACAATGTTATATGCAATCTTTAACACACGGGTGACCTACCTAGGCCTGGTGCGAACCTTATTGGTAGTACCTTTTCAGATGGACGACATTCCACATCCTTGGAACTAGCTTGCCATTCTGGGTTCAAAACTTGTACACTTTGATCCGCAGTATGGTTGAGTTGAGGAATGAGCCTTCTTAGTTTGGGGAGATTTTGTTCCTGTTAACTACCTTGCCAGTGGCTTCTATACTTCGTAAGATTAGGTCGCCCACATCGAATTGCCGCGCATTTACTTTCTTGTTGCAATACTTGGCAATTCGCTATTAGTAGGTGATCGTGTGCATCCTGGCCATCCTGCGCTTCCTTCAATAGGTCTAAGTGCTCCCTGAGCTGTTGGGAGTTGCCGAATTGGTCGAAGGCCTTGACCCGGAGACTTGGGAGCCCAATCTCAATTGGGATTACAGCCTCAGTTTCGTAGCAGAAACTGAAAGGAGTTTCGCGCGTCAGCTCTTTGGGTGTTGTCCGGTAAGACCACAATATGAAGGGTAGCTTGTCCACCCAAGACCCCCCTGCGTCTTCCAACTTGGTCTTCAGTCTGTGCAATGGTGTCCTGTTGGTGACCTCTAATTGTTTGTTTGCCTGCGGATATGCTACTAAAGTGTGGATCAATCTGACATCTAGATTGGTACAATACTTGGGGAAGCGCTTACTGGTGAATTAGGTTCCATTATCGGTTACAATGACATCAAAAATCCCAAATCTGTGTACTATATTCTGCCGAACGAATTTTGTGGCATTTTGCTTAGTTATTGGGGCCAATGAGGCAGCCTCGACCCATTTCGTAAAGTAGTCAATGGCTACCATGATAAACTTCCTCTATCCGGACTCAATGGGAAACAGGTCGAGAATGTCAAATCCCCATTGTGCAAATGGCTAGGGTGCCTGAAAGGCTCTAAGCTCCGAGGGTGGTTGATGGTGAAGGTTTCCATAGACTTGGCAATTCTCACATCTCTTTACGAACTCTACGGCGTCCTTTTTTATGGTCGGCTAGTAGTAACTTTGGCATATCACCTCAAAGGTAAGGTTCTTACCGTTGATGTGTGACTCATAGATTTCGAGGTGGACTTTGCTCAATATGTAGTCCGCCTCTTCCGGTATCAGGCATTGGAGGTATGGGGTCGAGTACCCTCGGTGGTATAGTTTTTCATCCATGTTGGTATATCAGCCAACCATCTTCTTTTTGCACTTAGCCTCCTCCGGATTTTCAGGCAGGGGTCCGTTTGTGAGGAACCTTTAGTAGGACGACATCTTGTTTTTGTCATCGGAGACCTGCATCACTTCTGACTCATTTATGTTGGGAGTACTCGAGATCTCTTGTATGTCCCTTGAATACTGTTCTAAATTCTCTGTTTCCGCCGCCCTTATAAGCTGGTCGGTCTTTCAGTTCTCAACCCTTAGGATGTGAACCATGTCAAGCTCGTTAAATTTTTGGATCACACTCTTTGCCTTATCTAGGTATCTGGCCAATAGAGTGTTGGACGCCTTCAAGCTTCCATGGATCTGGTTGATGACCACTTCTGAATTGCTGTGGATAGTCAAGTGTCTAACTGAGCATTCCTTAGCAAGCCATAAACTTGCGAGTAGGGCTTCGTATTCAACCATGTTAATAGTGTTTGGGAACCCAAACTTCAAGGAGCATTTCACTTCGAACCCATCAGGGGTCCTTAGGATTACTCTGTCCCCACTGCTTGACTTTGTTGACGAGCCATCAATGTAAAGGACCCAATCTGGTGCTTCGGTTTGGTGGTTGGCATCGCCGGTGTAGTCTGTATTGGGAATTGGGACCGTGGTCTTTACAATGAAGCCGGCCAACGCCTGCCCCTTGATGGTCGGCCTTGGCCTGAATTCAATGTTGAATTCTACCGATTCGATGGCCTACTTAATCAGCCGCCCTGAAACATTGGGCTTTTGTAGGATGCTCTTTAATGGTTGGTCGGTCATGACAATTTTCAGTACACCTGTAAGTAGGGTCACAATTTTCTATCCAAGAAGATGAGTGCCAACGTAATCTTCTTGGTATGGGGATAACAAGTCTCAGCATCGGTCAACATTTTGTTGATTTAGTAAATGGGTCGGTGTGTCAAACTCCTGATGTATCAAGACAGAGCTTAGTGTTGCCTCTGAAATTGCTAAGTACAAGTACAGCTCCTCATCATTCTCGGTGACGTTAGGAGTGGTGGGCTGGCTAGGTACTCTTTCAGTACGTCGAAAGCGGCCTGACATTCTGCCATCCATTGGAAGCCATTTGCCTTCATCCCTCTCAAGGCCTTGAAGAAAGGAAGGTATTTGTCTCCAAACTTGGCCAGAAATGGGATAGGGCCACCAGTCTCCCTGTCAGCTTCTAGACATCCTTCACATTCTGTGGTGGGGTCATGTCCATGAGGGCATTTATCTTCTTCGGGTTTACCTCGATTCTCCATTAAGAGACGATGAAACCCAAGAACTTCTCGGAGGATCCCTGAAGACACACTTAGAGGAGTTTAGCTTCATTTGGTATGCTCAGAGCATCTCGAAGGCTTCAGCGAGATCGCGAATATGGTCATTGGTGGTCTTACTTTTGACGAGCATGTCATCTACGTATACCTCTATATTCCGACCGATCTACTTCTCAAATATTTTATTCACGAGCCATTGATAATTGGCACCTGCATTCTTCAGACCGAAAGGCTTGATGATGTAGTACTAGGTCCCCTAGTCGGTCATGAATGAAGTTTGCTCTTTGTCTTCTGAGCTCATCCGAATTTGATTGTAACTTGAGTAGGCATTCATGAAATTTAATAGTTCATGCCCAGAAGTGGAGTCCACCAGCAGGTTGATTCTCGGCAATGGGAAGCTGTCCTTTGGGCAAGCTTTATTGACGTTAGTAAAGTCGACGCATATCTGCCACTTCCTATTACTCTTCTTGACAAAAATCACATTGGAGAGCCAGTCTGGGTACTTGACTTTCCTTATAAATCCAACGCCTAGTAACTTATTTACTTTCTCTCGGATGGTTATTAGTTTCTCAACGGATTGGTTTCTCTGTTTCTGCCTGATAGGCTTATGGTTTGGATCGAGACCCAGCTCGTAGACCATCACTCCGGTCGGGATCCCAGGCATGTCAACGAGCATCCATGCGGAGAAATTGGCGTTATACCTTAAGAAGCTGATTAGTTGGTCGCGCAAGGGTTCGACGACTGAGCCACCTATTTGTACACATTTATCCAAGTTGACCAGATCTAGGGTACGAAGTTGGTGGCCTCGCCAAACTGCACCTATTGCAGAGTTGTTTCATTTCGATGGTCCAGGTCATCTGCCAATCGGTTGATGCAGTTTGGGGCGACTTGGGATAGGTAACATGTTCACTCGATTACTTGGTCGCGCAACATTTTATCAATACCACATGTTGTTGGAAATTTTATTTTTAGATGGGGTATCGATGTTACAGCCCCGAATGCCATCAGGCATGGTCGGCCGAGTATAGTGTTGTACATGGAAGGCAAGTCGACAATCAGGAAGGTGAGCATGCTGCTCGTTGTCCTGGGGTACGTGCCCAAGGTGACTTCTAGTTGGATGGTCTCTTGGACGGCCACTAGTTCATTAACCAACCCATACAGTGGCCTATCGGCCAATTTCAATTGACTCTTTTTAAATTTCAGTTTAAAATAAGTATCGAGATAAAGCAAATCACGAAAATTTTTATTAACGATAAAAATTCATTTCAGCTGGTAGTCTACAATGCCAATTGAGACAATGGTAGATACAATCAGGGGGTCGGTGTGGGGGGAGATTACATGTGCCATATTGTCGTTACTAAAACTAATGATATCATCTTCAAGCCTCTGCTTCTTGTGCCCAGTCGGCTTTTCCTGAAAATCTGCATTGTGAGTCTTAGGTGGCCACATGGTCACTATATTGACCACTCCGATCGTGACTGGGTTACTCGGCTGTTGTTGCTCAGGCCTGTCCTCGCCCGAGGGACTAAGATTCTAACCCAAGTTCCTCAAGAACTTGGTGAGGTGTCCCCAGCCGATCAACTCCTCGATCTTTTTCTGTAGAGTCCTACAATCTTCTGTGCTATAACCCAAAGATCGATGGAAGTCGTAAGACTTTATCAGATCTCCTCCCTCCGGGTTCTTCATTTATTTTGGCCATTTCACAAACTTCTCCTCTTGGATCTACATAAGGACGTTCACCCAAGAGTCACTTAGTGGAGTCAGATTTATGGGCCTCAACTCCCTCCGTACAGGTAGCTTAATTCTGGGCTACTTCCTTCGGGGGTTGTTATGGCCCCCATTCTTCCTTTTTCCATCCATCGGCAAGGAGCAAGGATGGTCATCCAGTTCTAGGTGTTTTACCTCATTGGCTTCCTCCGCTACTATGTAGACTCAAGTGATAGACTCTGCCTCCCGAAAGGTTTGTGGTTCCTTGTGGGCCAGATGTTTAAAAAAGTCGCTCAAACCCAATATAAAAATGAAACTGCTGAGTTTCACCTTGTCTATGAGCTTGGGTATCTTCCGGGTTTCAACGGTAAATCGCCTTAGGAACTTCCTCAGGCTCTCACCCGACTTTTGTTTGACATGGATGAGGTACCATGGCTGCTTTTTCTCACGGTGGCTAGAGGTATATTGAGTTAGGAAGCTATCAGTAAGGTCCTAAAAACTCCGGATTGAATTCACCAGGAGTCGATAGAACTAGATCTGGGCATCCTCCTTCAGAGTGAGAGGGAAGCACAGGCACATAGAAGCCTCCTCTAGACCGTGGAAGTTAAGAAGAGTGTGAAAGTGATCGAGATGATCCATAAAATCAATGCTTCCTTTATAAGATTCCAGGGCCGGCATTTTAAATTCCAGTGGAAGCAGCTGGGTCTGGATCTCCATGGTTAAAAGAGACATCTTCAGATCGGCTGAGTGTTCACCAGCTTCTCCTTTGAACACTGGTTCCATATCTTTTGAACCTTCACCTCCACCCGTGAGGTAGTTGCGGAACTTTTCGTGTTGAGGTAGGTCCACAACTCTGAGTGTTCGGCCAAACAGAGTGGGCCGGCTGGTTGTTGCCACTTACTGGTCGAGTGATGCGAGAAGCTCCTTCTTGAACTGGTGGCCTCTGCCCATCCTGGAAGTAGCAGGGGTTCCTCCATTCTGGGCTCTCCTTCGGGCTTCTACAACTTAGTTGCCCCTCTAGCTTGAAATGGCTCTTGGTGTTTGAGGCCACTGGGGCGCTGGAACTACCCAATCATGAGGCCTTCTTTGCCGACTTCTTCTATCTCTAACTTCCTCGCTTGGAAGCCTGAGTGTGGGCTGAAGAGGAGGGAGCCACCTGCCTCTATTTGCCGTGGTGCGTACAGAGCATTTGGAGTATCTAGGATATCTTGTTCATTTGCTCTACCATTACTAGGATGATCAGAGTTGGTCGCTCTCCTGCCTAGCTACCAAAGAGGGGGTCATCACCGGGGGAGGTGACCTCCTTTGCCGGAATGCTAAATTGTGCTATTGTGTTTACAATATTTATTAATGAGATTGATGTTAATAAAATAGCGGTCAGGCCTTTTGTTCGGCTTCCACAGACGGCGCCAATAATGTGTCATGGATCTGAGTCTTAGATAGATTTGGGTTCAGCTGCTCCTTGCACTTGTGCTGACGTCGGGTCTGGTCTCCATCCTGCGTGGCTTGGATCCTGTACACCACAATAAAAGATGAGAAATCAGAGAAAAATAGTGTGACTCGTTTTTCGATTTATCTTTCGAAACTCAAATTAGTAATTTTTTTTCCAAGATGAAGAAGGTAAAAAATAGAGTATGCTAGAGTTGAAGTTAGGAAGGGGATTTGTGAGCTTAGTTCGGAGGTGCACTCGGCGTGGAGTGACTTGTGGTCATAGTGCGCTCGTAAAGAGTGGCTTTTCTGACCAATGGGTCCGTTGGGAATGAGTAATGGGGAAGAGAATAGCAATTGGTTACTTGAAGGTGGATCGTTTATGCGAGTTTGAGCACTGGAGAGAGCGTGTCTTTGGAGTGTGTCTCCACCGCTTTTTATAGTCGTCAAACCTTGCCACATTCCTTAGTCAGCAAGGCGGGCTGTCAGCCGTCTAAGGGGATCCTTTTCATCTATCGAGAGGATGAAAGCGCCATTCAGGGCTGCAACGGTCAGGAGGAAGGATTTCTTCCTCCACAGAAATATTGCATGTCGTGAATGCTAAAGCTTCCATTGTGAGTCGTGTGCAGATTTGAGGGCTTTCCTTCTGAGATGTGCATTGCTTTGGGAGCTTTTATTTTAGAGGAGGTTGCCATTTGGAGAGATTTTCAGCATTGTGATCAATTAGAGCAGATGACCGTTATATGCGAGAAAGGGCTCGTGGGCCGCTTCTAGCTTGGGCCACATCCTGCTGCCTAAAGACTCTCTCCAGTCAATTGGGGTGTTGGCCGTCTTTAGGTTAGTGAGCTGTAATTCTTCTGGGCTGATCACCTCCTTGGGCCGACCCAGTCCTGTCATCCCTATCAACTTCATTTTAGCTTTTTAATCATCATAAAAATTTACTTGAAATATGGATAATATCAAGAACAAGAGAAAAATTTAATAATTTAGACAATA
>JAODPA010152556.1:0-14860 GCA_025585075.1 Nepenthes mirabilis
GGGGGAAAAAATAAAAGAAAAGAAAAGGGGAAAGAAGCCATAAAGATGGAGGTGTGGTATGTGTTGGGTTATGGGTCACTTCCGTGTGGGTCTATACCCATTTGATGTGGCGGATGGAGGTAAATATCCTCACCGCATGCAGAAGGATCGAGTTGCGCCTATTGTGCACTCGAGTCGTAAATTCCAGTGTGTCTCTACTCGCTGTGCGCCCGAATGGCGCTCGAGCAAAAAATTTCAGTAAGCCCCTGCTTGCTGTGCGCTCGAATGGTGCTCGAGCAAGCGCCAGCGCTCACTGTGCGCTCAACGGGCACTTGAGCACGCGCCGATTATATAAAACACGCACTTTGTATTTTTAGGTCATTCCAATCAGTTTTGAGCGCCGTTCCAGAGAAGAAAAAGAGAGAAAAGAGAGAGAAGAAGAAGAAGAAGAAGATTTGAGCCTTCGTTTGGATTTTCAATCAAGTTCTAGTATTCGATAATCACACGTACGAGGTTCAACCTGTTGAGAAGAACATCCGTCGGGTTTTATCTCTACTCTTACTCTTTATATTTCTTGTACAGGCTATGAAAAGCTAGTTGATATTGATTCTTGTGATTTGGGGTTTGTGTAATCGATTAACTACTACTAGTGAAAATTTCGGACTCTGTGTTTCGTGATTTTTCTCCCTCGTTTCATAGGGAGTTTTCCACGTAAAAATCACGCCTTTATTGTTTGTGGTTGCTTATTATGTGCTTGCTATCATCTATTACGTATTTCCTCGTGGTTTAAACAAGTATTTAATTCTAACAAGTGGTATCACAGATTTTGGTTCGTGTTGGGTATTGTGACTTGTTTGAATCGATGGAGACCGAAAACAAGATGATGTGTTTAAATGGTACGAACTATGATATTTGGCGCAATAAGATGAAGGACTTGCTGTTTGTGAAATTGATGTACTATCCAGTTTTTGCTACGCAAAAACCGGAATCAAAGTCCGAGGAGGATTGGGCTTTTGAGCATGAACAAATTTGTGGTTATATTCGACAATTTGTGGATGACAATGTATATAATCACATCCCGAATGAAACACATGCAAGAACTTTGTGGCAGAAAATTGAAACACTTTATGCCTCAAAGACCGGTAATAATAAATTATTTCACTTGATGAAGCTTATGCAAGTGAGGTACAAGGAGGGCTCATCTGTCGCCGATCACTTAAATGAGTTTCAAGGACGTGTTGATCAATTGAGTGTCATGGGTATAAAATTTGATGATGAACTATTGGGTTTGTGACTTCTGACTACTTTATCGGACTCTTGGGAGGTGGTAAGGATTATTGTCGCTAATGCAGCTCCAAGCGGAGTGGTAACTCTTGAGATAGCAAAGGAAGCTGTGTTGAATGAAGAGATGAGACGTCGATCACAGGGTAATTCTTCTACACACTCTGAAGTGTTAGTCTCTGAGTTACGGGGAAGAAATAAAGGGTATGGTCCTAAGCCTGTTCAGAAGAGCCGAAGCTAATCCAGATCGAGGTATCAGAACCTCGAGTGTCATCATTGTGGAAAGAAGGGACACATCAATAAATATTATTATAAGTGGAAGCGAGAGAATGTTGAGAGTAATGGGAAGAAGGCTGACAAGACTCGAGATGAAGAAAAAGCTACTGTTATTTCCGGGAGTGATCTTTGGCTGGTGTACCAGGAGCATGAGGTGGTAAATTTGGCTGATCTTGAGACAAGTTGGGTGGTGGATAGTGGTGCTTCGCTTCATATCACATCACGAAAAAAGTTCTTCACATCATACATTCCTGGTGATTTTGGAGTGTTGAAAATGGGCAATGAAGGTATGTCCCGTATTGTTGGCTATGGTGATATGTGTCTCGCCATAAATAATGGAACCAAGTTACTCTTGAGGGATGTTAGACATGTCCCGGATATTCGATTAAATTTGATCTCGGTTGACAAGCTTGATGATGAGGGCTTTTGTAGTACGTTCTGCGCAGGAGTATAGAAGCTGACTAAAGGGTCTCTAGTCGTGGCTTGGGGTAAAAAAGTTTTCAACTTATATGTGATGCAAGCCTCGATTACAGCGGGAGATGTACATGTTGCTAGAGATGATGAGCTTTCAGATTTGTGGCACCGTCGGTTGAGTCACACGGGTGAGAAGGGCCTGAACTGTTTAGTGAAAAAAAATTGCCTTCAGGGTATAAAAATAGCTCAACTGAAGACTTGTTATCATTGCATGGATGGAAAGCAACATGGATCTCATTCAATGGCAATTCATCTATAAGGAAGACTGATCTTCTTGAATTGGTCTACACCGACTTATGTGGCCCATTCATGGTAAAGACTCTTGAAGGAGCACTTTATTTCATCACATTCATTGATAATTATTCTTGAAAATTGTGAGTGCATCCGCTGAAATCAAAGGATCAAACTTTTATATTTTTCAAGCATTTTCACGTCTTGGTTGAGAGGCAAACGGGGAAGAAACTGAAATGCATTCGACGTGATAATGGTGGGGAGTACATCAGAGCGTTTATTGCCGATCTCATAGAATTCGTCATCAGAAGACTCCACCGAAGTCACCGCAACTGAATGGGGTAGCGGAACGGATGAATGGGACTTTGATGGAGAGGGTCTGATGTGTGCTTTTAGAGGCGAAGCTCCCTGACTCGTTTTGGGGGGAAGCCTTGAGAGCCCTGGCTTATGTCGTCAATCTGTCACCCCACGGTACCTTGAATGGAGAAATGCCTGAAAAGATATAGATCAGAAAAGATATATCTTATGATCATTTGCGGGTATTTGAATGTAAGGTCTTTGTTCACGTTCCCAAATATGAAAGAATCAAGTTGGAGTCAAAGACCAGACAGTATATATTTCTCGGTTACGGGGAAGATGAGTTTGGGTATCGACTATATGATCCAATTGAGAAGAAGCTGGTTCGATTTAGGGATGTCGTGTTTGTTGAGAACGAGACTATAAAGGGTATCGGCAAAAGTTTAGAGTTTGTCTCCAAGAATGATGACAATCGGGCATGTGATTCAGATCTTATGCCGACACCTGTTCGTCAGCAGAATGAAAGTCAAGGCAATGCTAAAGATGAAGAAGATCACGAGACTGCAGTGCCCGATAGTGATGAGGATGAGGCTATTCCTCCTGATATTGTCGAGCCTATCGAGACTATTTCACTCCGATGATCCACGAGAAATCAAAGACCCTCTACTCGTTTGTCGGCCGAGGAGTATGTGTTACTCACAGACGGAGGAAAGCCCGAATGCTTTGAGGAAGCAATGGAGGATGAACACAAGGCGGTGTGGATGGAAGCTATGTAAGAAAAGATGGCATCGCTGTATGAAAATCACACATTTGAGTTGACGAAGCTGCCAAAGGGAAGAAGACCATTAAAGAACAAGTGGGTCTTCAGTTGAAGACAGATGAAAACAGCTCACAACTGAGGTACAAAGCGAGGCTGGTTGTGAAGGGTTTCAATCAACGAAATGGTATTGACTTCGATGAGATCTTTGCACCAGTGGTAAAGATGTCTTCTATTCTAGTGGTACTCGGGTTGGCTGCTGTTCTTGACCTGGAGGTAGAACAGATGGATGTGTGGACGACGTTTTTTCATGGTGATCTTGAAGAAGAAATCTACATGGAGCAACCGAAGGGATTCCTTGTCAAGGGGAAGGAGAACTTAGCGTGTCATCTCAAGAAGAGTCTGTATCGCTTGAAACAAGCACCAAGGCAATAGTACATGAAGTTTGAATCTGTAATGGTAAATTAGGGCTATCAGAAGATGACCTCAAATCATTGTGTTTTTATTCAGACTTTTTCAGAGGATGATTTTGTTATTCTTTTGCTCTATGTGGATGATATGCTAGTTGTTGGGCGTAATACTTCTCGGATCACGGAGTTAAAGCGACAGCTTGAGAAGTCCTTTGTTATGAAAGATTTGGGACCAGCGAAGTAAATTCTGAGAATTAGAATTTTTTACGATCGCAAATCAAGGAAGCTATGGATGTCACAAGAGAGCTACGTTAAGAAAGTATTTCAACGCTTCAACATGGAAAAGGAAAAATCAGTGAGTACACTGTTGGCCAATCACTTCAAGTTAAGCAATTGTCAATGTTCTTCTACTGAAGATGAAAAGACATATATGAAAGGCATACCCTATTCTTCAGCCTTGGGTAGCCTAATGTATACCATGGTATGTACGAGACCAGATATAGCTTATGCTGTTGGAGTTGTCAGTCAATTCTTATCAAATCCCGGTAAATAGCATTTGTCCGCGGTAAAATGGATTCTGAAGTATCTCTGAGAAACTTTTAAATAGTGTTTGTACTTTGGAAGCAACGTGCCCCTTTTGATTGGATATACTGATGCAAATATGACGGGGATGTTGACTCACAGAAGTCTACTTCGGGATATTTAGTCATGTTTGTAGGAAGAACCGTTTCCTGGCAATCGAGATTGCAGAGGTGTGTTGTTCTCTCCACTATCGAAGCGGAATTCATTGCTATTACGGAGGTAAGCAAAGAGATGCTATGGATAAAGAAATTCATTCGGGAACTAGGTCTCAAGTAGAAACGATATGTATTGTTTTGCGATAGTCAAAGTGCGATTCATCTTAACAATAACTCGTCTTTTCACGCCAAATCAAAGTATATCGATGTGAAGTATCAATGGGTGCAGAATGTTATTGATACGGGTTCGTTGGTGCTGAAAAAGATTGGGACCGAGGAGAATAGATCCGATATGATGACCAATGCATTACTAAAGGGGAAGCTTGAAACTTGCTGTTCAATTGTCGAGATGACGATGAATGATCTCACACGGTCGTGAGAAAAAGTTTGTTGGGTTATGAGTCACTCCCGTGTGGGCCCATACCCACTTGATGTGGCGGATGAAGGTAAATATCCTCACCGTATGAAGAAGGATCGAGTTGCTCCTGTTGGGCTCTTGATCCGCAAGTTCCAGTGTGCATCCGCTCGCTGTGCGCCTGAATGGCGCTCGAGCAAAAAATTCCAGTAAGCCCCTGCTAGCTTTGTGCTCAAATGGCGCTCGAGCGAGGGCCTGCGCCCACTGTGTACTGGACAGGCACTCGAGCGCGCGCCGATTATATAAAACGCGCACTTTGTATTTTTAGGTCATTCCAATCAGTTTTGAGCGCTATTTCAGAGAAGAAAAAGAGAGAAAAGAGAGAGAAGAAGAAGATGATGATGAAGATTTAAGCCTCTGTTTGGATTTTCAATCAAGTTTCAGTTTTCGGTAATCACAAGTACGAGGTTCTTGCTACTGAGAAGAATATCTGTCGGGTTTTATTACTACTCTTGCTCTTTATATTTTTTGTACGGGCTGTGCAAAGTTAGTTAATATTAATTCTTGTGATTTGGGATTTGTGTAATTGATCAACTGCTGCTAGTAAAAATTTTGGACTCTGTATTCCGTGGTTTTTCTTCCTTATTTCATAGGGAGTTTTTCACGTAAAAATCATGCCTTTATTATTTGTGGTTACTTATTGTGTACTTGCTATCATCTACTACGTATTTTCTTACGGTTTAAACAAGTATTTAATTCTAACAGTATGGAGAAAAGGATAGAGGAATGAAAGAGACAATGCAGAAGGGAAAGATCAATGTTTTGACAATAGAAGAGAGGAAAGAAGGTACAAAAGGGGAATAGATGGATGACCATCACCTAGCAGGGATGAATGGCCAACACCCGATAGGGATGGATGGCCACCATTGAGGTGGCAAGTGGCCGAACTTGGAGGAAGGTGCCCGGTGTTAAGTGGTGTATGGTAGGCAACCACTGGGTGTGATGATTGTCAACGGTGTGGCAGTGTGGGCAAGCAATGGGGAGCTTAGGGCCCTGCACCGTATTGATAGAAGCACAGGACTTGCGTCCCAAATTTCGGCCGTCCAGATGAAATTAGATGGCCAACATTTTTTCTTTTTTCTTTTTAATTTATAAATGAGAAAAAAGAAAAAGTCGATGTCCTCAGCCATTAGATTTCATCTGGATAGTCAAGACCGTGTAGCACAGGTCCTGTGCTGCGGTCAGTGCGGCGCAAGGTGCCTTGGCCAAGCAATGGTTAGGGCATAGCGGGTGGAAATGAGCAATGATAATAGACAAAAATAGTGGGATATGAGTGAGAATTTCTTAAGTAATATATGTTATTTTAATAACACATACGCATATTATAATAAATTACTCTAAAAATTATGTTGAAAAATATTTTTTTAATCAAAATTTAAAGTTATCCTTCTTGATGTGTCATGAATTCAAATTTCGAATAGATTTGAGTTGAGTTGATCGTCCGAATTCGACTTTGTTCACTGAGTCTAAATCCTACACACCATTACAACGAACGAGATGTCACGTGACGGCAGAAGGTTGTCCCATCGAAAATATTCCGACGCTCAAGTTAGTAAATAAATTTTGAATCTAGAAGGTAAAAGAAAGGAATGAAATGAGAATGTTGGGAAAGTGTTTTTGACGGTGGGCTACTCTTGTTGAGGCAGGCTTTTCGTGGACTCGTGAGGAGTACCAACTCTTAGTATCGCGTTCGCTGGAAACGTGATGACAAAGAGTGGATTATTTACTGGAAGCGTGAGAGCTTCGTAGCAGAGAGAGAGTTTGATGACGAAAGTGATTGTGAGTATTAATAGCATTTTTATCTGAGATTGAATGCCTTTTTTTGGAGTGAAAACCCCATAGGCTTTTATAGCTGTGCTGCTGGGCGGCCTTCATTGGGTAGGAAGGCTTGATTCTCGTGCTTGGTTGGGGCAGCTTCCCTTGGTGTGGGAGCTTTAGTGGCAGTAATGGCTTCCTAGCAGATTACTTTCTTTCTGTGTGTTGTAACCGTTAGGATTTACTGCAGACAGGGAGAGAATCTTGCGCTTTCCTCATTGGACGTGCGCTAAATCTGTTGGTGACCGTTACAATGGAGATTGCTTTCTAAGAGAGCGCGAAATCAGGGGAGAAGACCGTTACTGGTCGTAGACGAAAACATGAGCCAAATTGGACCTGGCCCACGTGAGGCTTTAGGTCGGCCTACTGTAGTGCTTCCGGTCAACAGAAATGTTGACTGTCTCTGTGAACCAGTTGTCCATCCTGTTGTCAAGCTTTACCGATCTACTTGGCTTTTCGTCCGGTCAACAGCGGACGTTGACTGTTTAGGCATATATGGGCCTTTATGGATTTGGGCTGTTTTTCTTTTTTGGACCCGCCAACTATGGGCGTAGCCATCACTAACCCCCCGTGCTAGTGGTCTGGATTTTGACCTATAACATGTTTATGATGGGACGTGCTTGAGTGGGAAACCTTGATGAAGAAGCCAACCGCAGCTCTAGGTCTATTAGCCAAATGACTTGGTTTCCCTCAAGATTTGCTTAATTGGCGGAGGAAGCATTGACTAGAATCGTTGATCGTCTATGTCAAACTCCGGAGAACTTCTGAAAGAAAAATTGACCGAATTCGTTGATCGTCTCGATCAGAATTCGGGGAACTTCTGGAAGAAAAGCTGACCAAATTCGTTGACTATCTAGACCAGAATTTGAAGAATTTTTGAAAGAAAAGTTGACCAAATTCATTTACCGTTTAGGCCAATGTCTGGAGAACTTGTGGGAGTTAGAACGACGCACCATTAGCAGCTGGCCTGTCAGTCGAAAAGGTGGCCTTGTATCTGTATGTGGTGAATTCGTGATCCCAATAATTAATGCGCAAGAGGATCTGATTCGACTCCGGCTGTTCAGAAGATGACACGTGTCAGCAATGATGGGCGCACATTCTCGATATAGTTAACTCCTCTAGCGTTCACACATCCCTTTAAGTTATCCATCTACTTAACTTTTGGATTTTCCACGCTTTCCTTCATCTTTTCTAAAAAAACTCTAAGTGTCTGCAACTTTTTCTTGCTTCCATATCCATGGCTTCCATTACACAGATAGCTTCGATCATCTTAGAGACTGACGTGAAGGAATTGTATGTGGAGTATAACATCCTCAAGGCAATTGTCTTCTGAGTTTCTGGCAAGAAAGACAGGGTGTGCTTGCCACCTGAAGGCTGCGTCACCATTTATGAGGCTCACTTGAGGAGTGGGTTGCGATTTCCCATCCCCGACGAGTTATTGGAGATTTTGACCGCCCCCCGAGTCCCTGTTGTACAGTTCAATGATAACGCTGTGCGTTACCTGTGCACGTTCTATATTTTTCTCCGTCAGCATACGAAGTGGCTGACAAATAGAGATGGTGAGGGTTCTGTTCAAGTTTAACTAGGGAGCGGAGTGGATTTCCCTAGCTCCACGTGGCGATCTCCAAGTTAGCACCGCTATCTTTGACTCCCTAAAGAACTTGAAGAATCGGTTCTTTTTCATTCATGTGGATGAGCCCTGGCCGTCGTCTAGGGAGTGGGGTAAGGTGCTCGATGTTTATTCTGGGACTCCTATCGACGAGGAGATGACGTCCCTGAAGCTGCTGTTTGATTTGGTGGAGGGTCACATTGGCGACTTCTGGAGGGATCATCTGGTCTCTCGTGCTGAGGCCAAGAAGGCGAAATGTGGTCCGCCCTCGTTGGAGCAGGAGATGAAGATGCCTTCCCAAAAGAGGAAGGCGGGCGCTATCGTGATCGGATCTGCTGGAGCACCATCTAGCATGGAGTCTCCCACAAGTCCAGGATAGAAAAGGGCGGTGAGGCCTTCTTCTTCCTCCTCTATTGAGCTAGGGAATGTTCTAGCTAGTCAGTTTGCCAGAGTAGGAGATAACTCCAACGTAGGTGGCAAGGAATTTGCCGTTGAGGATTTTAGGGCAAGACTGCGCTCCGCCACTGGCGGGGTCATTCTAGCCCTAAGGCATTCGGAGCACATGGTGTCATTGGAGCCTTCTATTAAGCCCTTAGTGGAGCGGGCTGTTGGCCAGCCGGAGGAGACACCAGCCGAGGAACCCAAGGAGGCGCCTGCAGAGCTTCATGTTGTGCCGATTGTCATATTATCTGAGGAGCCTATTTTTGGGAAGTGCCAGGAGGCACAAGGAGTGCCATCCGCCGGAGAGCCTCAATTGGCGATTAGTGTTAGCGTTGAGTTGACAGAGGAGGTCATCGCCAGAGAGCTTGTGGGCACGGAGGACCTTACGGTGAAGCTACCAGGGGAGTCTGCGATGGAGGCCATTGTTAGGCCTGTTTAGGAGGGTTCCACTTCTAGTCCTCCGCCGTTAGGGCTAAGGTCTCGTGTTAGGCCAGAAAGGCCGGTGCGCAGGATTTGACAGGTAAACCCTTGCAACTTGCTTTTTCCTCAATTTCATTGCTGCTAACACTTATCGTTTTTGCAGAGAGACAAAGTTTCTGGCGCTATTATTAAGGCGCTTAACCAACGAGACTTGGTAATCTCCGACCGGGACAAGGGGATTGCTTGGCTCGATAAGGAGTTGGAGCGGCGGAAGGCGGAGCACCGGGAGGATGCAGTCGCCCTAGAGTCTATGCTGGCCGGCTTGGAAGCAGAGAATGCTTGGCTGAAAGAGAAGAATGCCAGCTTGAGAGAAGTAATGGTGGTCGGCCTAGTGGAGGAGAATGATAAGCTGAAAGAGGAAAACATCCACCTAAAAGAAAAGGTTGACTAGACTACGCGGCGCATTGACCAGCTCGCCGGGGCAGATGACTGTATTAGAGAACGAGTTGACTACTTGTATTCGTCCCCAAGAGGTTTCCAACATGCTGGTGGCACGGTTGTGGGAGGGTGTCAACCTTAGCCGGTGCATCACACGGCTAATTGACCCCAATTTTCTGACCGAGTTTCTCAACCCAGAGAATAGTTCTGTCCAACGTCACGAGAGCCTCGTGGGTAAGCCCCGAAGCGGTCAAGGGCCACCAGCATCTCCTTCTAGGAGCTCCGCTCCTTTATAATTTTTTGTACTCCTTACTTTCCAATGTAAATATGTTGTATATAATAAAACAAACAATTGTCTTATCATTGTTGCGCATTCCACCTACGTGTCCATTTTTTGAGTTGTTTGTTATGTTGTCCGGCCAACTTGGTGTGTTACACATAAGTTGATCGCCTACCTTTCTTAAGGTGTTATTGGTGTCTTTTTGAGGTCTTGAGTCCTTGAGGAGACACCAAGGCAGATCTTGGTAAAGGGCCATGCCTGATCTATACTAGTGTGTGAATAGAAGTTTGGTAGCGCTGTCCGAGTGTTGACTTCGGCGGCCAACTTTTGGGAGGAGCGCATGGCTCCTGTCGACCGTCGTTAACTGGTCACGCTATCTCATTGTAAAGGAGGTCATCACGTGTGTTACTTGAACCCCTAAGATTTTGACCGCGAACGGGTCACTTGGATGACCAAGGTTCAGATGTGACCGCTTATGGGCCGACTGGATGATTATGATTTAAATGCGACCATTTATAGGCCATTTGGATGACCGAGGTTTAAATATGACCGCTCGTGGGCCGCCTGAATGACCAGAGTTTAGTAAAGAACGGGTGAAAACCCGCCCAATGTAGGGACAGTCTAGGGCGTTTAGCCCTGTAACATACAAAATAAACATACAAATATGCATACACACACATACTGAACATGGAAAGAGAGTAAAAAAATAAAACAATACCCATGGATGACCTACATGGACCCCTATTGGAAGTAGCGTTTGGGGTGGGTCGCATTCTACGTCCTTAGAACCAATTTGCCGTCCTGGGTCCAGAGTTTGTATGTTCCGTTCCACAGGACGGCGGAGACTAGGAAATGTCTTTCCTAATTTGGAAAAAGTTTCTTCCGGTTGGCAATTTTGCCGTAGCCTTGATGCTTCGTAAGACTAGATCTCCGACGTTGAATTTCCATGCTTTTACCTTCTTGTTATAATATTAGGCGATTTGTTGTTGGTAGACTGCAATCCGCATCCTTGCAGTGTTGCGGGCTTCCTCTACCAAGTTTAGGTGTTCCCAAATTTTCTGGGGGTTACTTTATGGGTCGAAGGATTCGACTCTAAGATTTGGAAGCTCGATCTCAACCAGGATTACTACTTCAGTCCCGTAGTAAAGATTGAAGAGCGTCTCGCGGGTTAGCTCCTTCGGAGTAGTTCGGTATGACTAGAGGAGGAAGAGTAGCTTGTCCGCTCAGGAGCCCCCAGTGTCATCCAACTTGGTTTTAAGGCCGTGAAGTAGCATGTGATTTGTGACTACCTGTCCGTTAGCTTGAGGGTCCACCACCGAAGTGTGGACAAACTTGATACCTAGATTGGTGCAATATTTGGTGAAACGTTTTCCTGAGAATTGGGTTCTGTTGTCAGTCACAATACCTCGAGAACGCCGAATCTGCTGACTATGTTCTAGTAAACGAATTCAAGAGTACTATGCTCCGTGATCTTAGCAAGTGGGATGGCTTCTGCGCACTTGGTAAAATAGTTGATACTGCGATAATAAACTTTCTTTGCACCATTGTGATAGAAAACGAGTCAAGAATGTCAAGCCATTATTGCGCGAAGGGCCAAAGAGCTTGAAAGGATTTCAACATAGCGGGCGGTTAGTGGTGAATGTTGCCGTAAAGCTGGCAATTCTCACACCTCTTTACGAACTCAAGCGCATCCTTATTTATTATCGGCCAGCAGT
Source organism: Nepenthes mirabilis (assembly GCA_025585075.1). Taxonomy (NCBI): domain Eukaryota; kingdom Viridiplantae; phylum Streptophyta; class Magnoliopsida; order Caryophyllales; family Nepenthaceae; genus Nepenthes; species Nepenthes mirabilis. The sequence continues at coordinate 11,576 of JAODPA010152556.1, forward strand.
AACCTTATCGCATGATCTTGAATAACAGGTTCTTGTCGCCAATGTGCGATTTTCAATTCCCAAGGTGGATTTCGCCTAGGGTACAATCGGCCTTCTCAGGAGTGAGGCATCGAAGGTACGGAGTGGAATAGAGTGTACCAATCGACCGTATTTTTGATCCACTTGGCTTCATCTATGTCTTCTGGGAGTGTTCCATCCTCCATGTACCTTTGGTACAGTGTCATCCAATTTTCTGCTCTGGAAATCTGTATTGCTTCCCAGTCCTCCGTGTTGGAAGCACTCAGAATCTCCTACATGTTCCTCGCGTATTATTTTAGGTTTTTGGCTGCCGTCGCTCTAACAAGTTAGTCGGCTTTCTAGTTCTCAGCTTTGGAAATGTGGATCAGGGTTAGCCTGTCAAATCTCCAGATGGCTTCCTTCATCTTGGCTAAGTATTTGGTTAGGTGTGGGTTGCTCGCCTCAAAACTCTCGTTATCCTTGTTGACGACCAGTTTAGAATCGCTATAGACAGTCAGTCATTTAGCTAAGCACTCGTTGGCCAGTCTTAACTTGACTAACAGGGTTTTGTATTCGGCAACGTTGTTGTGGCCGAAAAGTCGAGTTTGAGTGAGTACCTCACTTCAAACCCATCTGGGGTCCTTAAGACCACTCCAGTACTGCTGCCTGAATCCGTAGACGATCCATCCACATTAAGAACCCATTCCGGCTCTTCCTCACACTATCCGGCGTCTTCAGTGGGCTGTTCTTTGAGAACTGGTATCGTGGTCTCAACTATAACGTTGCCAGAGCCTACCCCTTGATAGCTGGTTTAGGACAAAATTCGATATCAAACTCTCCCAATTCGATAGCATACTTTAACAGTCGTCTAGAAACATTAAGTTTCTGAAAAATGTTATTCAGAGACTGGTCCGTGAGGACAAACACGTGATGTGCCTAGAAGTAATGTCTCAATTTTCGGGCGAAGAAGACTAGCGCCAAGGCTAACTTTTTTGCGCATGGGTAGCGCGTCTCAAGGTTGATCAATGTCTTGCTCACATAATAGACTGGCCGCTGAGTGTCCGAGTCTTGGCGCACAAGGACAGGGTTGAGGGCTACATCTGACACCGTTATGTAAAGGTATAGCTCTTCACCGTCCTTGAGTGACATTAGTAATGGTGGACTTGTCGATAATACTTCAATTCGTCAAAAGGTTGCCTGGCACCCTACTGTCCACTGAAATCTGTTCGCTTTTGTTTCCCTTAGAGTCTTAAAGAAAGGCTGATACTTATCCCCCGACTTAGATAAGAAGCGGGACAATGCCATCAGTCGCCCGATTAGCTGCTGGATATCTTTGACACTCCATGGTGGAGTCAAATCCGCGAGGGCCTTGATTTTTTCCGAGTTTGCCTCGATTCCTTATTGAGAGACGATGAAACCCAGGAACTTTCCTGAGGATACTCCGAAGATGCATTTAGGTGGATTCAGTTTAATTTGGTGTGTGTAGAGCACTTCGAAGGATTCAGTCAGATCGCGAATATGGTTGTGGGAGGTCTTACTTTTGACGAGTATGTCGTCGACGTAGGCTTTCATATTGTGGCTGATCTGTTTCTCAAACATCTTGTTTACAAGCCACTGGTAAGTGGCACTCGCGTTCTTTAGACCAAAAGGCATAACCTTATAGCAATAAGTGCCTTGGTCCGTCATGAACGAGGTATGCTCTTTGTCTTCGTGGCTCATTCGGATTTGGTTCTAACCCGAGTACGCGTTCATGAAACTCAACAGCTCGTGCCCGGATGTGGAGTCCACCAACAGGTTGATCCTGGGTAAAGAGAAGATGCCTTTTGGGTAGGCTTTGTTAATGTCGGTAAAGTTGATGCACATTCACTACTTCCCGTTGTTTTTCTTTACTAGGGCAACATTGGAGAGCCAATCCGGGCATTAGACTTTTTTGATGAAGCCGGCGTCCAGCAGCTTTTTTACCTCTTCCCCGATGGCGATTATCTTCTCCACAGAGTAGTTTCTCCGCTTCTGTCTGACGGGTCTGCGGTCAGGATTGAAACCCAATTTATGGACCATTACTCCTGCTGAAATCTCTAACATGTCAGCGAGAGTCCACACAAAGACGTTAGTGTTTTGTCCCAAGAATGTGATCAGCTCATCGTGCACTGTCCTGGTGAGTGAGCCGCTAATCTACATGCACCTTTTTGGGTCCTTCGGGTTCAGTGGGATTAGATCGGTTGTCTCACCAGACTGAGCATGTTGCAGAGTTGTTTCGTCTCGATGGTCGAGTTTTCCTGCCGACTTGTTGCTGCTACTTGGGGAGATCTGGGATATGTAACACGTCCGCCCAGTGACCTGGTCACCCAACACTTCACTCATACCGTATGTTGTTATGAATTTTATCTTGAGGTGGGGTATCAAAGTAATGACTCCAAACGCTTTTAGGTATGAGCGACCTAGTATAGTGTTGTAGACGGAGGATAAGTCAACCACGAAGAAGGTGAGTGTACGACTCGCTGTTTTTGGATATGTGTCCAGGGTGACCTCTAGCTGGATTGTCCCTTGGACGAGCACTGGTTCATTGTCAAGGCCGTGCAGTGGGCCTTCGGCAAGTCTTAATTGACTCTTTTTCAGACCAAGTTTAAAGAACGCGTTAAGATAAAGCAAATTGCGTGAACTTTTATTGTCAATAAATATTCGTTTCAACCGGTAGTCAATGCTACCGTCTGAAACAAGCATGGATACAACAAGGGGATTTGCATGGGGACAGATTACATGTTCCAGGTCATTATTGCCAAAGCTAATGACATTGCCTTCGGTGTGATGCTTCTTCCTCCCAGTCTGCTGTTCCTTGTGGTCAGCTGAAGTCTTGGTCGACTGAGTAGTGATCATGTTGACCACTTCTCTTGCGACCTGATTCTGTGAAGGGAAAGGCTCTGGTCTTTTACCGCAGGTAGTACTAGAGCTCTGGTCAGAGTTCTTGACGAATCGGGTGAGGTTGGATTTCCTTCTCGATCAGCTCCTCGATCTCTCGTTGAAGTGTCTTGCAATCCTCTATGGAGTATCCGGGAGATCGATAAAAATAAATCATATTGCTTTCAACCAAATACCATGTTTGTTTAGTAAACACAATGCTAATAGGTTACGAATAATAAAAAATGTTTGATAAAATAAACTTTAATCATAACAGTTTGGGTGATCCAAATCACTCCTTTGGATGGAGATAAGGCTAGTGGTTTTTTGAATCCATGACCGTAAATTTAATGTATGTTTAAAAAATTGATTCAATATGGATTCTTTAACAAT
>JAODPA010152557.1:9961-34867 GCA_025585075.1 Nepenthes mirabilis
AGTAGTATTTAAAAAATTATGAAATACTTTGTTTTACAGCCAATGAAGAATTCTTTAAGATATCTTTTTGATATTTTATAAGTTTTCCAAAATTCAACCTACATTTGTAAAATTGAGTTTTTCAGTTTTCTAAATGAAAAATGGACAAATGTGAATGCATCTTTAAATTTTTTGCTTTTTCTGAAAAATTTTCAGAAAACCCAAGGTTTTCGCTTACCAAACAAGCCGGTTTGTGATCTTTCACAGGGATGGATCCAATTGTACTGGCACAATGGGATATGCATCACTGACCTTGTGGAACATGAGGACATGGAAGGCTATGGTATGAGTTTATCTGCGATAGCATCTTATGTTTTGATTAATGAAAATGCCTTGATAGATGGGAAGCCATTGATGAACTTTTTACTTTATTGAAGACAGTCCTGCCCCTTGGGGAAGACCCCCCAGCCATTACTTCCTTATGCTTCAACCACAATGGAAAGATTTTAGCTGCTTCTGCTGTGGATGGAATGATTCATATGTTTGGTATCCTCAGTGTCATAATATTGCATGCACTTCAATATTGAGTGGTAGGAGGTGGTGGATCTACCGCCAGTGTGGCGTGGTACTGACCCCACTGAAAAAAAAATTACAAATAAAAAATTTAGATATAAATTTTTTTACTTCCACTTGGTATCCGGATATTGTCACAGATTACATGCACTTCAAAATTGAGTGATAGATGGTGATGGATCAACAACCCATGTAATGGGTTACTAACCAGACTGAAAGAATTTAAATATTAAACTAAATTAGATATAGATTTATCAATAATTATACTGGATTTTTTTTATTTTACCCTGCTGAAATTTTTTATTGACAATTATAATCCACTTATCTCTATATAATCAGTCAATTTTTTACCATTCTTTACCAAAATAATAATATAATTATTTTGTTAAAAATAGTAAAACTATGGAGATACTGATTTTTATAAATTACTTTGTGTATTGTCCCTACTGAAAAATATATATGGTTCTGCCGTTGGTTGATGATGTAACCTTGAAGATTTTGTTGACAAGCAGTTTTCTGTTTCTTTAATTGTCTTTGTATGCGTCTAGGATTTGTCTTTCACCTTTTGATGCTAATTTATATATTTTTTGCCGAATGGGAAATTTTGAAGCTGCAATGATCTGCAATTATATCAAATGAATAAATGTACATAAATAAAGACAAACATGTCCACTCCTTGACCGAGACCGATATAAGACATGTCTGCTGGTCTGCAAATTACTGGGTGGCCAGCCCACGATTCTGCAATAAGCTCTATTCTTTTCGGTCCTGATGAGACTAGCATTTTCAGTTTGGGATCAGATGGAAAGGTGAGTATTTTGAGCTTTTAAATAAGATAGGAAATATATCAAGCTTATTTTATAGAACATAAGTTAACAGAATACTTTTTTTTATTTGTTTTTCAGATTTTTGAGTGGAGCTTGCAGAACCAAGGTCGAGTTCTTTGGTCAACAGATTGCAGCAGGTAGTATCATCAGCCAAGTGTATGTATTGTACCGTCTTTAGTGTTGTCGAAGGCATGCCAGGCGCTTGCCTAGGTGGCATGGCATGTCTGGGTAAGGCGAAAAAGGAAGGGCGAGTGCCTGACATTAGGAATGCAGGCGCTCTGGCACACTTTCCTTTTAAAGAAATTGGTTCAGTTTGCAAGAATACTTTCAGGTTTTTAAATGAAGTTATGATTTTGTATTTCTTTTAATTGTATTAGCTGTTCACTGCTCAATCCACACACCTGTAGGCCTGATGCCAATCTCCTAGAGTCGTAATTTGTTAAAATCATGTATCAAAATACCCGGTTGTTATTTAAAATATCTGCTTATATATGTCAGAAAGTTTTGATATTGAAAAATTATCACAATGTTCATTATAACTAGTGATATATCGAAATTTATTATCAATATGTATTGTAAATTTTCTTTTTTGCTTTGCCTAAATCTACGTATTTTGTTGCCTTTGGGGTTTTTTTTTTTTCTAGTAACCAAAAAGGATATCAAGCTCCATGTTAATAAAATTGACAAAACTCTTTATATTTATAAATAGATGTTAAAAAATTGTCAAATTTTTTATTATTTTATAATTTAGTTTTGATTTGATCATGGGATAAAAGAATTTTCTTCCTTGACATCTAATACCCGATATGCGTCTCCCAATATGGCCAATATCTTTATGACTTTGATTGATATCGATACCAAAATTTTAGTCTATTATTAGAATTCATAAAATGACCAATTTACTTTCTCCAAATTATTGTCTCCTATAGTTGCCAAAGCAGAAATTGCTATCTAAGTTTGCAGAGGACCTTTGTTGCACTCTCTAGGTTCTGCATTCCCAACGGAGAAAAACACTACAGGCATGAAATGGCTTTGGATGCGACAGGGAAGAGATTGTTGGTGACTTCTGATTCAGTAAGATCACCAATATATCAGGTCAATTATACAACCAATTTCTCCCTCTTTCCCTTTGTTTTTTGAACATTAGTGTGATTTCACTCCATGATGCTATTTGCTCGGTGTCGGTATTGCTCATGTTGTTAGCGTACCCAGCAACATCCATTGTTATTTATTGCTTCTTGAAGCACCAATAATTCCCTCGGACTGGCATGTTGGTGTCTGATGTGTTAGAAATTTTACTTCTTAGTGTTTTTAAATTGTGACATATTTTGTATATGTTGGACTATTTTATAATTTTTAAAACAATAGAGTATTTGTAATAGACATTAAAGAAAATTAGAGCCAATTATCAAGTTAGAATAATTAAAAACCTATGCCTGAGTTACATTTTTTCAGTTATATCATAAGTTCTTTATATTGATTTTACTTGTATATTTTTTCAAATGTGTTTTTTTTATTCATTTTTTTTATCATAAGTACTATTCTTGATTAGTTATATTGTTTTATCTATAAATGAATTATAATTCTGTGTCATTGAATATCTATCATATCTTTCTTTTTAGAAAACTCATGTGTCAATGTTGTGTTTGCGCTTCTTAACCTGCCATTTTCTTCTTCCATATTCTCATGCCAATCTTCATTAATGTATTCCCATTTCAGGTTCGAGGTTATAGTAACGGTTTGAAAACTCTACCACATAGCGGAGCCATAACGACAGTGGATTGGCACCCGACTCTTCCCCTATTCTTGACTGGCTCTTCTGATCATTCGGTCCGGGTCACCTCCATTTTGTAGGACAATGTTCAAATTTGTGTTTTCGGCCATACTTTTGCTGGTTAGTGTGCCATATTTTGTCCAGCAAAGGTTATATTTTCAGGACTGGAGATGTCTCCGCCCCCACAGCTGCTTTTTAATGTTTGAATATTTTGATAAACTTGCTGATGTGAACTTTGGAAGTTTAGCCAATTTATCATGTATTCTTATTCTTTGATCCTGACACACCATTGTAGTAGGAATAGCGTCTGTATTAGTAGCTCAATAAATTTGTTGAATTGGTTTGGTTGTGTTGACAACGTGGGCTCAATTATTTCAATGATCATGATTCTTTTGTTGTTTTTTTTTTTTTCAAAATTATCATTGTTTTCATAGAAATTTCATATTTTTTATCCTCTTTTGTATTTTTAACAGTAAAAATTTTATTTGAACAATTTAGATAAGTAGAATTACTTTAAAATTCAGTTCAGAGTAGACGCCAATAATTTGAAACATTTTTTAAATTGTTTTTTTTTTCCAAAAAATTTTCGAAAACAACTATAATGATCAATCTACTTTGGTTTCTACTTTGGTTTGGAACCCCTTCCCCACCCCACCCCCCAAAAAAATAATATAAATAAATAAGTCTATGGTATAAAAAAAAAAAAATTGGCAATATTTGACGTGCACAGATTTGCAAAGGCATCAAGGACAACTTAGGGTAACATAAATGGTCGTCTAGCTTTACCTAGTTCATGTTCTTCATAATAAGCCAGACATGAAGTTGAAGAGTCAAGTCTGAAATTTGCTCCAAAATTTTAATACTGAATAACAGATGTAGGAGTGAATCGCTTTCACAAAAACAACTAGAGTTCTACAAAAGATTGATCATTAGGTTACACTCGGAATAATTTACAGAAAATCCCATGTTGTCGACCATTTATGTTAAACTTTGAGAAGAGCATACCTTCTTAGCCTGATTCAGATTCACAATGAAAGTACAGTCTAGATTATTCATCATCCTCAGGATCAAGAATCATTCTCAACTTCCTCCTACTTGCCAAATGTTTTGGTGATACCCTAACAGCTACGTCGTCCCCTGAATCTTCCAACTCGTTGTTCTCCACCAGTTTTGTGAACTCAATATCCTGAATTATAGGAAGGCCTTTCTTTTCCACATTGATAATGCCTGTAGCTTCATGATCTAGACTGTTCCTAGGGATGTCAGCTGTCAGGGCAACATCATTGTCAGCTTCCGGTTCTATCGGTTGCTCTTTATGGTCCCTGAAGAGCAAAGAAGCCAAAGTCATACCTGTTGCTCAAATAAACTTTGGCTCAACCGGAAGACTAAGTTTAAAGCATCTCAGTAGATTATCTAGCTAGAAAAGGTATATATTACTAGTGACAGAGAACATGAGATTCCAAAGAGACTGTTGAACTCTAACAATGTTCTCAAATTAGTGAAATCATCCTTTGCACACGGTTAGCTGAGACTTCGGGAGAAAAGGGCACTGGCATCATTCTTGCATTATTTCACAATATAGTAAAGAGCTTTGCTAAATATCCCACCAATGTAAATCCTTCACAATCAAGTTTATATATATATATATAGAAAATAACCCTTCTCTACCCATCTGTGCAAAGTTAGGTTGTAAAGGATTGTACATTAGTGGGTCATCTATCATTTCTATATAGTAAAAGTTTGTTCAATAAATAAACATATTGACATCAGCATTAGCCTCAAGCATATTGAAAGCAAAAATTTTTTGTGAATTAGAACCCAGAGGCAAATATTGGCCAATATCAGTTAGTACATCACAAAACATCAAATATCAACTGGTATCTAAATAAATGCCAACATATCGTTGATACGTTAACATATCCCAATTTTGTCGCCAATACTGATATCTAAATGCCGATATTTCATTCCATGCCTTCCAGTAATTACTTTAACTTTCAATACAGTGAATACTTGAAGAGTAGAGGCATATCTCAGCCACAAATCACGTCTAAGATATGCAGGCCTGGAAACTTGTATCTAGAAGCTGACAGGCAAGGCATATCAAGAAACTAGCGAATAGGCAAGATACCTTTCACGGGAACCTCGAGCAATCCCATAATCAGGGTCATTTATATGAATAGGACGTTGTATTGAATTGATTGTAAGCTTCTTCTTTCTCATCAACCGAGTTATCCCAGATTTTCTGTGACAAAGAAAGGTTTATATATGTACATCGATGGAGATCAGCACAGCAGAATGCAAAAGATGCATTCCATTAATCAATAGAAATTGTAATCACCATTATATGTGAATAAACATCACAGTTTACTACACTGGAAGAGCAGAAATTATCAATGGCTGAAAATCTCATCATTTTATCTGAATCAAAATAACACAGCAATGCAAAAAGAAAAATACGAAGACCCAATTCATCAGTGATATATTTGGCAGGTCTATAGGTCCAAGGTTCAGGACCACACCCATATATTTGGCAGACAGCATGAAGTCAACTCTGTTAAACATTATTCCTTTTCATATATAACATCATTTTTCCCTTCAAAGATCAACAATCGAACAATTTCACTTTGGAACATGTATTAGAGAAACGAAACATAGAAGTTCAAAATGCAAATAAAATTGGCATAATGTGTCATGAGTTTAAACACATACAAGCCTTAAAATCTCACGAAGCAGGATCAGCCATATAAATTTGTTTTCTCTATTCCACTAGATTTAATGCTTCATCATTAAAGGTATGACCAATCTCATATCATTTCTTATTATCTCAAGTCTTTCTTATTTTTTGTTGACCACTCCCAATTCTTAACCTAAACATTCAAGAAATTAGTTTTTTGTGGCATCAATATTAGAATAGACAAAAAATAATGTAAGTGCCCCCTGGAGGGGAGAAAAGAAAACTCACTGTAGAATAGAACTTAATAATTCATCATCAGAATTATTCGTTGTTGATTCTCCCCTGACATTTAGATCAAATGCCTCCTTGTTGATAAATGTCACATTCCTGTCAAAGACAAAATTTTTTAATACAACTAAGGTATCACATCATCAAGTGTATTAGAGAAACCATACATACAAGTTCAAAATGCAAATGAAACTGGTACAAGATGTCACAAACATAATTATCATGAGAAGACTTGCATGTACAATAAGCCTTAAAATCTCATTCAGTAGGATCGGTTATATGAATTTATTTTCTCCATTCTGCTAGCTAGATTCAATGCTACATGATTAAAGGTATGGGCAATCTCATTGTTTTATTACCTCATTCTTATTTTTTTTCCAACCATCCTAGTTCTTAACCCCAACATTTGAGAAACTAATTCCTTGTTGCATCAAGATTAGCATAGACAAAAAGTACAGGAAAGGCCCTTCGAAGGAGAGAAAGGAAGACTCACTGTAGAATAGAACTCAATAATTCATCACTAGAATCATGCATTGTTGATTCTCCCTCATCATTCAGGTCAGAAGTCTTGTTGATTAACTTCACATTCCTCTTTTTTTTGCTGCTTAAAATTGCACAAGAATTTTAGTGAACATCCATACACATCATTAAAATTGGGTAGGTTACCCAAAAAAGGGGGATAGAGGTAATTGATACCCAATTCACACTTCACCCTCCCTTCACAAGTGCTTGACAAAATGGTAATGGTTAACTGTTACCCCAGGGATGATGGAGTTAAAGGCTGAAGGGGGGGGGGGGGGGGGGAGTATACAAATAAGGCACCACCCTGCCACTTTCATAGTTAGTGGTTGCCAGCTTTCAGCACCACATACCATCACCAACCCACAGCCGCTGGCCCACCCACATCAGGAAAAAAATTCCTGAGCCACCCAATATCAATTTATTTTTCTTTCTGTTCTGATTACTCTCCTTTTTTTTTATTTGTGCAAGGTAAAGTTAGGGAAAGGGAGAATCAGACAAAAAAATAATAAACAAAAATAAAGATCTTCCAGGGTTCAAATAATCTTTATCTTTTCACATTGATCTAGTCAACAAGAATCTCAAAACAAAGATAGAGATCTCAATTTTATCTCTGATGAATGATGGCTACGATTTGGTGGTGGGAAACTGGAAATTTGGCCTTCCTTTTAACAAAATAGTTATAGCTTTACTTCAGGCACTAGAGATATCTGTGGCCAAATGGTTCAAAAGAACAATCTTTATCACCATTAGACTGGCCATGATTGCTTATTGGAATCATCACCATTAATCACAATCATTTGTTCCACAAAATGACTGATTGAAAACTTGATGAATCTGCTAGGAAAGGAAAATCTCATATCTCTATCCATTGAATTTCAGAAATAAATGATATATTGCAACTCCAGTAGAGTTGCACCAGATCCAACAAATATGTACAAAGCGGAGAGTTGGAAAAACCTAAAGCAAAACCATAAGAAAGCTAACGGAAACTTGAAAACAAAACCTTCAGCCTAAAGCATTTGCCTCAAGAATTAGAGGCTTTAGAGGAAGAATTTTGATATAACAGTAAGATTTCTCTATTGCAATACGAAGGTCGTGGCTTTAATCATATAAATATCTCTACAACACAAGGATATGGTTATATTCCCTAATTCCCAATATAGGCCATCTCAACAAAGCTAAATCAATTCCCTTACCCCAAAAGGGATCAAATTTGAGGCCAACTCTTTCTGTAGCTTTAATCTAAATTCCATTGACATAACAATAATAGGCCCAGTAGTTCTAAGTACCCTTTCTGCAATATTGCAAGCATAAAAGAGAACTACAGTATAAGAGCACTTCTATATTAAGCAATTATCAATAGTCACCTTCTCTTTAGCGATGACAACATTTGATTGTCAAAGCCTTGTTCTCCATCTACAGAACCATCATGAAAATCCTCATCTCTTATAAGCATGCTAGATTCTTTCTTCTTCCATTGACAAGTGTGTAAGCCAAGCTGCTTAAGTTTGCGTGCAACTTGGGTAGCTGTAACCAATCCATCAGGATTGAGTGCATTTGCAATCATGTGGCTGCACTTCTTATGGTCTTTGAACCTATCAAGAGCACGTCGTGTATATGTATAGTCAATATAGGCAATATGTTGAAAGGGGCACAATCTATACTTGTCAAGGTGCAAGAATAAGCACTCACTGCTCAAATAAGTCTCTAATAACCTGCTCTTGATTTTCATCAAATGCACGCACTCTCTTTCTAGTGTGCCTGGAAAGGGCAGATAGAAGATAACTCTAAAAATGTAAACCAAATAATCCAAATCAAACTAAAAAAAATAATCCTAAATATTGTTCTCTATTCATGTTTCATTAAATTGATAACTTCCAGGACAGCTGCTGAAATTTGTGTTTCTCAAAAGTAGACCGAGAATTTTGACAAAATTATATTCATTAGCTTTCAGTAGCAAGGATATCTATGAATTCTTACGAAGGTCTTCTCAGCAAAGAAGTCTCTTCAAGATTGTGTGCATCGGGAAGAATAGCATCATTTTCCCTGACGGGCGCATTGTTTTGATCATTGCTATCAAAAGACAGTTTATCAGCATGATACATCCTCTTTCTTGATGGAGCTTTAAGTCCAAGTTTTCTACAGATGTTAGAAACTTGAGCGGCTGAGACATTTTGATCTAGATCAAGAGCTTCTGCAATGAGTCGGCTACAGTACCGACTTTCTTTGTACCTGCAATATTCTCAACAAAAAATAAATGAATAAATGAAAATGAACTTGACCTTTTATCAAAAAAGGTCCTGAACACTGACATGTGGACTACTCCATTCAACTGAAAAGGCCAGAGTAAGATGATAAAGTAATTTGGTGATTTTCACTTCTTATCCTTCAACTAAGGAGCAGGTCCAAAGGGTATTTGTTCAGCAGCAAGATAAGGGAGAGAAAAAAAAGAAGACAAATGTTTTCTTCAAGCATCCTTTTAAATCAGGTTAGAAATTTTTTTCAAAAAGGAAATTTAAATGAAACAAATACAACTTTTTTTTTATCATTTTAAATTGGACTGTATATAAGTTAATACACATAAAGATACACTTTGAATCGAATTATACTCACTTCTCAAAAAGACCTCTGACTTTTTCTTCCAGTTCATCACTTAGGATGAGTCTTCTCTTCCTTTTCATAACCCCTTCAGAATCATCTTTTGTGGAAAGCCCACCACTGTAACAGCCAACAGTATCAAGAGAAAGAATCATTAGAGGAACTCTCCGACCACAGTAGAGGGTGAAGAATCATTATCTAAAGGATTGTAGTTCCGAAGGTAATACATGTTATACTTCCCACTACCATGATTCCAACCATCTGAGATAGAATTACAGCCTTCATTTGATTTATCAACACTTGAGTAGCTGGCATGCAAATTATTTTTTGCTTCCACTTCAGGATCTTCATCCCTATTTACAGACACATATGCAAGTAAGTTCCAAACAAATGTAGTATTCTTCCATGGTTTAAAAATGCATTATTCTGCAGCAAGAAAACAGAATAGCTTCAGTGCTCCATCTATCAGGGGCAGAGGGTGAGAAAGCAAAGGATGAATATTCTCTCATGGGTAAGACCAAAAGCTTTAAAGAAGTATGAATAGTTGCAAACAATGTATTATGGTTCACATCTAACAAAAATCTTCCCAATCTTCTCAGAGAAATTGTAGGTTGGAGATGCCAAAAGGGAAGATGACAAAGAATGTTCAAGTAATGTCTTACTTTTCATCGTCAAGTTCATGAGAGATTGCTAAATCATATTCATCTTCCCCAAGTGCATCTGCCATGCTTCGCCGAATGTTATCTATTCCCCTTGATAAATCAGTATCTCGATCCTCCAAATCATATCTCCAGTTTCTAAATTCCTTCTTCATAGCACCAAGATCAAGCTTCATAGATTCAACATTAATGAAATGGCAATCTCTCCTTGTCTTTGAAAATAACACTTCAACAAAAAGAAGGGGCTGATTCTTCATTTTCCGAAGCATTCTTCGAACTAGACTAGTCAGAAAATTAACAATGAGTTCATACTCTTGGCAAGGATATGACTTCTGCTCATCCAAGATATTGTAAAATGTGCAAAGGTGGGATAGCTGTCAAAATGCAAGCAAAGATACAGATAATGAGACACATTCACACCATGCCTTTATCATTTTATCTATGCATACTTGTATAATCATAACCTGATATAGCATTGGAGATAGATTCAAATCCTCACATATCCTCCGTAAAATGTTAACAATGTACTGATTTGTACTGGTGGAGTTGCTCTTGTAGAACTTGAGCAACCAGCAGACGTTATTAATAACACTGTTGCTCCCCAAAGAAGTAAATAAGGTGGTTATCTTAAAATCAACTTCATATGTTAGGGGAAGCTGCTCATCACCAGAGGAATCCCCCTCACCATATCCATGTAAAATATCATCACTATTATGATTCAAATCTCTGCTATCAATCTGTGGGAGATTGTTTCGCCCATTATCTCCTTCAAACCCTGATGCTTGAGGCATGTCAACAGATACAGACATGCTACGGCTCTCGTCTTTCTCAACAGAACCTGAAATTCTAACATTTTTCTCATGAGTGGCAATATCTGCAGATTCTGCACATCCTTCATGATCAAAGATCTGAAACTCCTCAGAAGCAACTTTATCCCCAACAGTTTCATTTACTGTATTGTTCTCAGTGGTAACTTGATCTCCAAATGTATTATTTACTCTATCAGTCATTTTGTTCTTCTTTCTTCTCTTTCTGGCTTTCCTGGATACCTTAACCAAACATTGCAGAAAAAATGGTCACCAAGGTGAGGGATGCTTTCCAAAAAGATGTAACAAAAGCATGAAGGACAACAGTTGCATAAAAGATACAGTATCCCAGCGTAATTGTGGAGAAGTTCCAAAAGAAGTCAAAGAGAAACATAGCTTCACTGAATGCTAAATGCCGTAGCATATTAATGAGCCACACAGAATCTTTTTCTTTTTATTATTTGAAATGTAAGTGCAGGGGGATATCGAAGCATCTTTTATGGGTGTATTCCTTTAATAACATCAGCAAGCTGCATCTAGAAATCAATAAAGGAATGCTCCCAGCAGGGAGAAAAGAGGATGTCTTAGACTCTTTCCACCCATCCACCCCCCCCCCCAATACAAAAAAAAAAACTGAACAGGCAAAGAGAAGTTACAGGAACAAGGATTGAGTTAGCAACACCATGTCTATTTACAAGACAAGCTTTCCACTAGTGTTAACTTAGTCCTTTGACCTATGTTTACCCACAAAGTCATAAGACAACTATCATCGCTTACTATGACATCAGAAAACTTGCAAAAGGTGAATGCACATTATCAGTTCCCCACTAGGCTTAGATACGCAGCATTCATTAAAACCCTGAAGGCCAACACTAGCATAATTGAAGCTGTGGTCCATCTCAAGGCAAACCTTTAGTGAACAGAAAGGCTGATGGGAAACGTCATATAAGGCTTTTCTGATGGATGGAGTTTAATCAGGCAGAAATAAGTACATCACAGGCAACTGCTAGAATCACAAGGCACATAACAAAATCATCCAGCCTTAATCCCAGTAAATACCCTTAATGTGACAGTGAAATACAGACTGGACTCATAACGAGTCTCTATTTTATTTTATTTTTTTTAAAAAAGACGAGCAAGCATTTCTTCAAATTAATTAACTGAACAAATGGAAAACAGATACAGTGCATACCCTTAATGTTCCATGTGCTTGCAAATTCTCCATAAGCTCTACAACTACATGTATCATCTCCACCAAGTCTGCAAGATCACTGACCAAAAATAATAATAAAATAGCATCAACTGCAAGAAATGTAGATCAACGACACAAAAGATTGTAGCACTGCACAAAAAACTAATCTACAAGAGGTGTAGCATATAGATGCAGATATCACATTCTGTAGAATTGGATTAATATAAATCCTAAAATGAACCATTAATACAGTAGGTGTGACATATTTGCTCTATTATTTAATGGTATTATCTACCGAGAGATGTGACAGGTGTTGCTGAATAAGGGGCAAACAACCGAATAGCAAATTGCATAACCATCAGAAAGATGAGCAAGGGAGTTATGCACAGATATGTAAATGGCATAAGTATAACCCTCGGATAGACCGTAGGATTTCAAGCTTAGAATCAAAAAACCTATGCTGCCGGGAAGCTCAATGTCACATAATCACTTTGCAAAACAAAAATGCTCTCAAAATGAAGTAAAACATATTACCAAATCCCAATGACCCTTTTCCATGCCAAACAAAAGAAACATTATGAACTAGTATAACATGAATAAATGAAATCTGTGAAGAAAAAATCCCCTGCTATTTCACTGACCAACATCAAAATCTTGCAACGGGTGGCAAAATTAACTTTGAAATTAGCATTTAAACCCTCCCTAATCTGCCTGCACTATGGATTTCGCCCATTACGTTGCTGGTCACAAGCCATGATAAAAGAAGATGGTTGTTTATCAGGTAGTTTACAGCCAACGTAATACTATAGTTGGATCTTTGACATGGATTTGAAAGCCAATAACATTATCATTGGGGCTTCCTCCACTTTATCTCTCAAGTACAATTTTAAATGAGGTAGAGCCATTATATTGCTACATACTACTTTTTTTAATAAATAGAACACATATTTCAATTATAAGAAATACAATGTAACTAAATGGAATCTACAAGGAATTCCAGATCAACAACAATGGAAGGCAAATAACAAGAGGAAGGAAGGTAGCACCCAATTCGAGAAGGGGCCAAATCTCCAATTTTCTTGACCTCAAGTCTTACAGATAAGTCATGCTTGCTTATTACCTTCTCCAATTAAAAGTAATTTTGTCACTAATTAGAAACTAATCATGATTGCTTACAACAGAAATTAAAAGATAGGCAAAAAAAGACTAGTGAGCTATATTTTGTCATCACTGTTACCTCTCATTCCATTTCAATCGTGGGCCTTTTTACATGCAAAGGTTGCGCACTTGGATGTCTCTTGATTTGGACGGTTGAGATGCTTCCAGCACAACTTCTAGATCCTTCAACTAATGGCCTCACATGCAACAGCTGTGTTGAAATTAAGGGCTTGGATCCCTCTTAATTTGGATGGCTGAGATCCTTCCATCACAGCTTCTAGATCCTTCAACTCATGGCCTCATGTGCTCCCTAAGTGACCCCGATGGATGGCTGAGATGTCTTCCAACCTAAATAATTGAGATGGTACCACATCTGGCCTTAGCAAACCTTCCAAGTAAGTACCGTGAGTGCCTCTCTTGTCTTCATCATTCTATGTTGACCTTTCACTTCTTCTTCCTCATTTCTTCAACCTTCTTCACCTTCTATCAATCCTTAAACACAATTGCAGGCAACCATGACAAAGCTCTCCTCTTCAGAACACCTTGCCCTCCAGGCAAAGGTATTTAAGTTTAAGCAAATGCAAAGTCTCCCAAGTGTTATTCTCATTTGATACTCCTACCCATTTTACAAGCACTTTGGCCACCTTTCTTTTCCCAAACTTCCAAACTCTCCTTCCTAATATCTCATCAGACTCCGATAAGATCTCACCTTCCATATTGGTTAGTATCAGCTCAAATCTGAGCTCGATTTGTTTTTTAAAAGTGAAAATGTGAAACATAGGGTGTACCTTTGCAGTGGGGGCAGCTCTAGCCGGTAAGCATCAAATCCAACCTTCTCTATAATTTTATAGGGGCCAAAATATCTTGGTGCCAATTTGATATTTTTACAGAATGAAACTAACTTTTGACAATATAGTTACAAGCGAGGGTAAACAAGATTCTCCACTTGGAACTTCCTCTCCCTTTTGTGTTTATCATATCGCACCTTCATTCGAGTTTGGGCTCACATCGAATTTTCTTAAAGGAGTGTTAGTATTTGGGCCCTTCCTTGAAGGTCTTCAACACCAGCATTCGATGTAGTCCCTTTCATAAACTCAGCCAACTTAGGAGGTGGCATACAATAAATTGCCTCAAAGGGGGTTAATCCTGTCGAGGAATGGCTACTGGTATTATACCATCATTCAATCATGGCTAAACATTTTGAATATGATTTTGGTTTATCTCCCACATAACACCTCAAACATTGTTCTAAACTTCTAATGACTATTTCAATTTGCCCATCCAATTGAGGGTGGTAAGCAATACAAAACTGCAATTTAGGCCCTTGTAGCTTAAAAAGCTTCCACCAAAAAGAGCTCATAAAGACAACATCTCGATCACTAACTATGATTTATGACATTCCGTGGAATTTGACAACATAGTTCAAAAAAGTTCGGCAATTTTTGTGACCGTGAAGGGATAGATTATTGGAATAAAATGAGCACATATGTTCAGTCGGTCAACAACCACTAAAATACTATTAAAGTTCTGTGAGTTAAAAATCCCTCTATAAAGTCTAAAAACAAGTATGTCCGCAGTTTTTCAGGAATAAGGGTTGAAGGAGTTCAAAGGGTTTTTACAGGTCAATTATTGTTTGTTGACAAACTCCCCGAACAAGTCTTCCAATGTCTTTTCTCATGCCCTTCCGACAGAATTTGGCCCTTGCTTGGCTTAAAATCTTATGATACCCAAAATGCCGCTTGACTGGACAGCAATATCCAGCCCCACACCTGTTGTCGGACACCCTGGATCAGCACTAATGACAATTTTTGCCCCTTAAGGACAACCCCATTAATTAATGAACAGGTGTTTGGAGGAATTGTATGTTCCTCTAGCCAATTTAGTATAGTTTGGATGCTTGGGTCCTCATATGTGGCCTTAATCTCCACCTAATAAAGAATAGGGTAGGGCAACATCATTAACCTTGAGTCATCCTCCTTTTATAATAAGGCATCGGTTGCTCAATTGCCTCGCCCTTTCTTAAATTCTATGCTAAAGTCATAGCCTAATAATTTGGAAACCCACCTTTGTTATCTCGAAGTTCCCACCTTTTGTTCCAGTAAATATTTTAGACAAAACTAATTAACTTTTACAATAAATTCTTGAACCAATAAATATGGTCTCCACTTTCATACAGTCGTTACTAGTGACAATAGCTCATTTTCATATGTTGAAAGTAAAAGAACCCTTCCTTTCAGAGCTTGACTTAAAAAAGCTATTGGTCTCCTTTCTTGCATCAATATAGTCCTTATACTTTCTCCGAAAACATCACATTCAATAATGAATTTCTTTTCAAAATCAGGCAAGACTAAGACAGGAGGCCTTATTACAACCTCCTTAAGCCTTTGGAAGGCCTGCTTTGCTTCATTAGTCCACATGAAGGAATTTTTCCTCAATAAAGTCATAAGCGAACTAATAATCTAGCCATAATACGGATGAATTTTCAATAATAACACATGAGCCCCAAAATTCCCCTTAAGGACTTCATTGATTTGGGTAGGTTCCATTTAAGCATAGCCGAGATGTTTGAAAGATAGGCACATACCTAATCCTTAGAAATTAAATGTCCCAAATACTCAATTTCCTTACAAAATAACCTACACTTAATTTGGCATTTAGATAGGGTTCCTCTAAAGTGGATGGCACACTTTTCAAGTGCATTCCATGGGTCTTCTCATCCAAACTGTAGATCAAAATATCATTAAAAAAGACTAGAAAAACTTTTTTTTAAAATTAAAAAATTTTATTCATCACTCTTGAAAAGTTGCCAGTGTATTTGTCAATCCAAATGGTATTATGAAAAATTCATAGTGGCTCTCGTGGCTTTAAAAAGCATCTTCGGCACATCAACCTCCTTTATACAGATTTGATGATATCCTGACCTTAGGTTTAACTTGGAGAAAATTGTAGCTCCATACAACTAATCTAATAGCTCATTAATTAAAGGAATTAGGCACTTATCGTTGATAGTCTTGTTGTTCAACACCTAGTTTTCAATACACATCCTCCAACTGCCATCCACCTTTCTAAACAATAAAACAGGCGAGGAATATAGACTTTGACTGCACCAAATAAATTCGTCTTGAGTAAGTCTTCAATCGGTCTCTTGATCTCACTCTTTTAGTAATATGGGTAACAATAAAGCCACACACTAATTGGCTTAGAATCATCCTTGAGCACAATCTCGTGCTCATGATTTTGGCTAGGAGACAACCCTTCTGGCTCCTTAAACACATTTAGATACTGCTGTAATAACTTCTATCCTCCCAAAGCTTGGTTGGTCAATTCAGTAGAGCCAGAACCACTCCTCTGTTCTCAACGACAAGAATCCTTTGCCATGAACTATCTTCTTACACCTTGTTCTCTGCTCTATTTTCAATATTATCCGATGGCCTCAAAGATTGAACTCCACGTGTAAGATGAGGAAATCCCATGTAATCAGACCCAATGTAGCCAACCATTGAATTCCAAGCACCACATCGCAGCCATCCAAGGATAAAATTAAGAAATTGGCAATAAATTTATGGCCTTGAATGTTAAGCCCTACTTCCCAACATGACCCTTCTCCCATACTACTTCTCCATTGGCTATATGCACCTATATATTAGTCGGTTACAATTTTCTCCATGAGCTCCTCATTATGAAACTCGAGTCCAAGAAATTGTGTGTATTGCTAGAGTTGATGAGGATCACACCTAAGACTCCATTAATTTTTCCTTTAATTCTCATGGTCCTCGTGTGGGGGTTTCTAGTGATTGTGTGAAGTAAAATTTTTGCACGCTAATTCTCATTGTCTTCGGCTTCTTAAGGGATAGGATCGATACATCCTGGCTCGAAGCCTTCCTCCTCCAAGTCTACTTGTTCAACCGCCTCCACCACAAAAAGTTTTGGAGTTAAGCATTTGTGCATCTAGTCTACTTTTCATCACAATGGTAGCATAAACCCTAATCTCCTCTCTCCTTCATTGGTTGGGGTAATCTAGCAACCACCATCTCTAGTTTGGTAGCAACTCTATTCAAGCTAGTTGCCCTAGAAGGCGAATGATGACCCATTTGCCCTCCTAAGAAGGATGTCTAACCCCTGTGTGACATTCTCCAGCTAGTGATAAACTCCTCTTCAATCGAGCCATTCCAAAAGCCTAGTGAAGACTAGTTAGACCAAGAAGCTTCATTGGATATCGAATCTCATCCTTAAGAACCCCTACAAAGCGACTCAATTCGATTACTACTGACACATCTCTCAATCAATTTGAGATGGCTTTAAATTGTGACTTATAAAATGCCACAGTCGAACCATGCTGGAGTTTCTATGGCTGCTCTATGGGATTATCATAGGCTTGCCAAAACATGTCAGCATGGCCCTGGTAAGTTCTTCCCAGGTGTTAAATTCACCTGCTCCTTGGGCAACTTGGAATCACACTAGAGCTTCACCCTTCATGTAAAATGAAACTATTAGTACCTTTGACTATTCGGAATCAAGTAAATCTCAAAGTACTGCTTAGCCTTAAAAATCCAACCCTCTGGGTTATCACCTTCAAAGCAAAGAAAATCAACCTTTACATTTCGATTAACATTAATCCTCATTTCGTCCTCTCTATCAGTTGCTCAATCTACTGCTTGAATCCACGGTGGTTGTGTTGTAGTTGATAAAAATCGAACATCTGTTGCATTTGCTCCGTCAAGTAGGCAACATTCTAAGTTAAGCCGGTAACATTTTGCTCGAGAGCATTCATTCGTTGGTTCACGACTGTCATCCCCTTGATCAGCTAATTCATCCTTATCCCTTTAGCCATCAACTTGTCTCTGATACCAAATTATTATGTACTAATTTTTTTAATAAACAAAAACACATTTTTATCATAAATAATACAATACAACTAAATAGAATTTAAAAAGAATTCCATATTAACAACAATGGAAGGAAAATAACAAGTGGAATGTAGCACCCAATTTGAGAAGGGACCAAATCTCCAATTCTCCTGATCTTATGTATCACAGATAAGTCATCATTTCTCATTACCTTTTTCTATTAATAGCAATTCTACCACTAATTAGAAACTAATCATGATTCTTTGCAATAAAAAATTAAGAGGTTAGCAAAAAAAAAAGAATATTAAGCTGCATTCTATTATCACCCTCGCCTCCCATTCTATTTCAATCGTGGTCCCTCCTTGCGTGCAAAGGTTGTGCGCTTGGATGTCTCTTGATTTGGATGGCTAAGATGCTTCCAACACAGCTTCTAGATCTTTCAACTAATGGCCTCACATGCAAAGGCTATGTTGAAATGCAGGGCATGGATTTCTTATGATTTGGACAACAAAGATGCTTCCACCACAGCTTCTAGATCCTTCAATTGATAGCCTCACGTGCTCTTAAGGTGGCTGAGATGTCTCTGAACCTAAACAGTCGAGATGGTACCATGTCTAGCCTTCGCGAACCTTCCAGGTATGTACTGCAAGTGCCTTTCTTTTCTTCATCACTCTCTGTCGGCCCTTCACTTCCTCATTCCTTCAACATTCTATCAACCCTTAAACACAATTGTAGGTAACCTTGACATATATAATCACTAGGATTAGTGTGAAATCAAAAACTCAGCAAGGGCTAATGTATCATGGCTGGATGCTGCTAAAGAATTTAGTCCAAAGTATAATTGGGAACTTAGAACACAAGTACTTCAACAGGTAAGCTAATGTAAGTGGTAAATCCTATGAATAAAAGAATGATCAATATAATGCAGAGCTTTAAATACGTATTGTAGCGTTCAACACAACTATTATCATATGGCTACAATGCCACAACCTTATATTTGTTGACAATATATCCACAATACCTATATTTAGAACAATTGTATACTGTTTCTATAAATGATTAAATATGTGAAAGAGAAAGCCAAAGTTATAGAAATGACGGGTTACAAATAGTGGTATTCTTGGAATGAAACAACTAGAATGAAATTGGCATAATTATGGATAAAGAATTGAAAGAGTGTAGTAAGTGTGAAGTGGTGATAGAAATACGACTACTAAAATGGTGCTAGGAGAAGCCTCCATGTGCACCCAAGTGGTGATCTAAATGGCCAGGTTTGGAAACCCTATGCACCCCAAGTATCCATGGAAGCTATGGTCATGGGGAATAAAATAGAAGCCCTCCGAAGAAGCTATTCAAGTAGACTTTTAAAAGAAGCCCTTTTAAATCAAGAAAAGGATATTATAGATATTGTTGTGACTTGTGAATTTATGGTTGCTAACACAAGGGTAGAACATTTGTCACATATATGAGTGACTCATGCAAAACTCAAATTGACTCTTTTATCTAGGGAAAAATATATCATTTGTAATATAAAAACTATAAGACCATTCCTAGAGAGGACTACATAAAACCATTTGTTGGTTTTGGATATACAATTCAAGAAATGCAGACTAAGAGAATAAAGTACAATTGACCAAGAACTAACTAGTGGAACTTAATAAGTTCCCTTTAGCAAAAGTTACTAAGGAGGGGACTTAGGACCTTCAGGCAAATGATAACCAAACATGGGATTTTCTACAACTCATTGCATTTGAAAATCAGCTTAAGATATTTTGGGGGAGTCCCTAGTGTACATACAATATCAAAAATAAGTTAGGTGCTGAAGCATAGAAGTCTCCAAAAAGGTGAAAATTAAGACTTAAGAAAGAGAGTTATAAATTCATTGTACTTTGAATTGATGAGAACTTAGAAATGTATAAATATGCTAAAAAGAGGCAAAAAGGCAGCAATAAGGAAAGGTTTAAAACACAAGAGGATTCATTTAACCAAATTTATACAAAAGGAAAGCTGATTCCTCATGCCTCTCCCCATCCTTTATAAATGAAGAAGACAGCAAGAGGGCTTCTTTCTTCCATACATTTTCCGATCACTCATGAAAGAGCTTTCTTCCTACCTATACATGAAATGAGTCAAGCTCCCTTTCCCTTAATGGTAGGATAAAATAAGGAAACTTCTAGGTTTACTATATTCTAGGTAGCAAGAATAAGTTAGGAGTGGAGAAATAGCACATTGTTACCTAGTTCCTACATACTATAAGAAAGGAAATAGTTGTATAAACTATAGAAATGAAAGTTGACAAGTCATAAGATGAAGATAAGACGAGATATGTGTGTATTAGAGAACCAATTTTGTATTTATGCCAAACATGTTAGCTATAATGAAAGCTATCTGTTTGTTAAGGCATTTGATAGAGTATTGTAAGCAAGGACAGAATGACCTAAACATGGAATTTGTTGGTTTAGAAAAAGCATACAATATAGACCCAAGAGAAGTGAAGTAGAGAATTTTAGAAAAATGGAATTTCTATTCATATTGTAAGAGTTATAAAAGATATTTATAACAGAGCACTAACCTATAAATACCTAGGGGAACTTCAAGGAACGGAATGTTGGATAGCTAAATACCAACATGTTATAAAAAAAACAGCAATAGAAATGAATATGTAGGATTGGAAATAATGTTATACTAGAGAAAGTCAAAGCGACACCCCAAGAAGAAAAATGCAAGAGATGCATTTGAGGTGATTTGGTCATATAAAGTAATGATTACCTAATACGTTCGTTAGAAAATTGGAGCGCTTTGAATAGGCTCATAGTACAAGAGGCAAAGAAAGACCTAAGAGCAACTAAAAAACATTAGGTATAACCTCATGTATTTGGATTGAATAGAATACAAGCCTAACAAGATGGATGGAAGCGATGAATATAAGTAGCTGACTACTTAATGGAAAAAAGTTCAGTTCAGTTGGTTTGGTTCTTTAGCTATGAAATCCCCATCTTTTAGAAAAATGTTGACCTCTATTAAGTCTATTGGTGAAAAAGAAAACATAAAATTTCTCACAATATCATGAATTTTGTTTATTCTTTTTCTTCTTGCATAAAGTAGCAAATCCTACAAAGTATTCAAGAATATTATTAAAAAAAAAAAAAACATACTTGAAGTGTGAGAAATAAATGGTGCATACCTCTTTGGTTGTTTGAGAGTGTCAAATGACTTGATTAGGTTGAAAAGAGATTGAGTCAACCCTTGATCAGTTTGATCGTAGAATAACTTATAAAGAAGAACATAAGCTGTATGGGTTTCTCTATGATCTTCTGGCATAGTCTTAAGCACCAAATCCAACAGCTGTATCTGCTTAAACATTGTCATAGATTAAGGCTAAATGAATAAAATTTTATGCTTAAATTATAGCAGCACAATTTCTTAATATTATTGATATTTCCCTTGGACGTTAAACATAGTAGTCCTAGCAATTTAAGGGATCCATTAGCATGCTAAAATCACAGAAGAAAACTTCCAACCCAAATATCTAAATTTAGATAAACAATATAGATTCCTAGAGTAGATAAAAGAATAACCAAGTAATAACAGCTCATAGAACAAAAAAGAACATTGTAAAGAAAACAGTTAGTCCTAAGCCTGAAAAATATAAAAGCAAACATACTACATTGTCTGAGCACTTCATAAACTAATATGAAATTGCAAATTGTTGATAATTTCGACCCAGTGCATAAGAATAATCAACAAGCAAAGATTAAATGAAATTTCTTGATGGTGAATGATTGCTCAAATAGATGTAATCTTGTATTTGAACATATGCATCATTAATTGTTACCTAAGCAGAAAAAATGCACAATGGTGATATTGAAGTGGCAGAAGAAACTTGAGAAACAGTTTAAGGTGCTGCTTAACATTAAAACAGGCAAATTTCTCCATTTTTCTTAACCCTTTCCAAATGAAAGGGCCTAAAAATCTATATAGCTTTACTATATGGGATAAGATAATGGGAAACAACACCTCTCTTAAAAAGGAAACAATGGGGATATGCTTAGCTTATGTAGAACTAACTTTTATCGTTAGGTTGTAATTCCAAGTGTTGCTCCTTCGCATCATGGCCATTTTCCATCTTTGTTTTTTGTTTGATAAGTGCGGACTACATAATAGGGAGGATAGCCCTCCCCCATGACTCAATTTTGATGCAAGCGAGATTTTATCCAAGATCTTTTGAAATGAAACCACAATCTACACACGCTATTTAGGACCTGCCCATTTTTCCATCATCCTAAAAAATTTGATTTTCTTACCTCACTACTAATTTTGTCAACAGAGATCATTAGACCGCTAAGGGGATGAGAAAAATCTCAAATTGTAAACATAAAAAAAAATGTATAGCTTCCCTTTTTGTAAATAAATAGTGATACTGCTAATCACACAAAATAGAAAAAACTTAATCAAATTCTTTGATAGCAAGACGAAATCAGTCGTCCACACCCAATTCACCAATAGGCTATTCCATTTCTTGGACTCTGATATCAACACTATGCACTGTCTATGATGTCTAAACAACCTTGGATGATTGTGGTGTATTTGTCCTATAAATTTTACTCCACAATCTCACGACATGAAAATTGTAATTTTATGAAACTTTGATGAAAATAGTTAACAATGCACGTACAAATATAATTCAATATCCAATTGCAATGCCGCATTCTTTGTCAATTGGCCACAAAACAAACTTTTTACCATAAAATCTTGGGTCACAAGGATGAAAAATAAATTCAAACACTTAGTAACTAGACATCACATATATAGAACATCATGGAAAAGAGATGATTTTCCTAGTGAAATGCATCATTTTTCAATAAGAAAGTCTCAACAGCACAATAGTCACTTTGTCCTAATAAAAGAAATAAAACAATCCCTCACATCCCGCTTCAAGAAGGTGCATCTCATCAGCAAAGAGAGGAGAGATACACAACCTCAATCCACCATCTACTTGGCCGAGTCAATTTCAAGATATTCTACCAATAATTATCTTTTATCGTTAGAAGAAAATGTACCATAGAAGAATATTATTTCCTCTATGCTAAAATCCCCAAAATGAGGAAAACTACCAAAATTCTACAATAATTATCCTTTTCATGCAAGGAAATCCATTTCATAGAAAAACTATTTGAATTGTACCAATTAATGGTTTTAGAAACTACAAGAAAAACTCAAAGCACATATGAGAAGAACAAATTTAACTTCTAGTGGATTTGATAATACAATGTAAAATAAAGGCACAAAAATAAACTTTCATTCTATCAAGTCGTACCCACAAAAAAGGACATTGCACTCTCTCCATACGTGCAAAGAGCATTTCTACAACCATACAAATAGTCAAAGTATGAAATGAAACTTACTTTCAGAAGTTCTTGAAATTGAAAGCTAGCATCCTCGATAGGATAAGTGATCTCATTGTTTATTATTCAAACCCCAAAAAAAGAAAGGAATACAAGTGGCAAGTTACCATAATTCTCAAAAGGGATCCAGCAGCTGACAGAAACTTGTAATTTTTTGTTTCCTTCAAGCCTTCAAAAGCATACCGCCACTTCTCAATGACTAGTTCAAACATTGAGTTGTTCATTGATGCTGCAATTGGTCCAGATAAGTCACCCTTGAAAGATGGGCTATCACTTCTGTCAACTTCCATATTTGACTATTACATAAAAATGAAATTGAGTGAAAAAATCACAACTAAAAAAATCAATCAACTGTCAATCATTTAGGTACAAGTTAAACTTGCCAGATAATTTTTTTTCCCAACTATAAATTGACAATCCATAAATTAGAATTCAAAAAACATCAAAAGAACTCTATTTGAATTTTGTTAGCCTTTTTCTTCATCTTATAGTATTTTTGACCCATTTGTATGCACGAGTATGTTTAATTTATAAGTTTCACTTACATCATGGTTATTTAAAGGGCACATAAAGTTCATTCTTAGAGTTACTATTAGTTTCTTCAGAAGAAATTATTATGTTGTACAATAACATTAACCAAAAACGTTGGATTTCAAGTTCAATCTCTCCTAATCAAACTAGAATCAATTGTATATTTTCCCCTAATTCTCAAGCATGAAATAGCTAAAAACATAAACAAAAGGATTTGTTTTTTGTTTCTCCTTTTCTCACTTTTGAGGTTTATGTTCCCTTTAAGGCACTTTGTAATTATATGATAACAACCAGAATTTGAGGTAACTAAGGATCCAAATTCAATTGCCTAATTTGAAATAGATTCAGAAGGATGGACCTATGAGTCCAAAATTTTCACAAGAAAATTGAATACATCAATAATATGAGCTGTAGCATACGCATAGGGAAAACCATTGAATTTCATTGCTTATTTAAGCTGATAATGCACCGTGAATCATGTAGTTCTCTGCAAAATCAACATCCAACACACAGCTAGCAGTATTTTTCAGGAAAAAAAATTTTGCGCTAACTTTAAGTTTCAAGGCTCAGCTTGCTGGTTAGTAAAATAGCCCATTTTTTATCCTCAACAGGTTTTCTTCATTCATCAGAGAGTTACAGCACGTTCTGTCCAGGATGTTTTAAACATAGAAAGAAAAAATAGCATTTCATGCTTATTTTAATATCAAACCAGAAAGAATCCAAGCATAGGCCTTATAAAAAAAAAAAAAAATGTAAAGAACATGAAGGGAACTGATGCACTGTCATCTTATCAGTTTGAGGTTAGCAGACATCTCATCAGACTTGGGTGCAAGCAAAATGCGACTAAAACTTACTGTAACACCAAGACATTATCAGGTCATTCATATTTTTATGCTTCCCACTTTAGAATCATTTAGAAAATGTGACAGACATCTCTTATTATTGTAAAAATATGAAAAGAGAGAGTGAAGAAAGATTTCTAAATTTAAATATGTATATAAATGTACAGTGGGTCATTCTCTTATAGGAGGCAGCATAAATTAAGAAAGTTACATAATAATAATTACATAAAC
>JAODPA010152568.1:0-14859 GCA_025585075.1 Nepenthes mirabilis
GATAGAATTTACTTAAAATTAATAAATAAATAAATAAAATACTGAGAATCAAACTAATCCATTGGCATTAACTGAACGTTGCCAATGATGTTGATCGGCGCTGACAGGTGGCCAAGGTGGAGTGTGGGATGGATGACACTGCTAATTAACATTATTACTTGTCTCGGGCTAAATAAATTTATTTTTTTTACAAAAATATTTTTATTTATTTATTTTAATAACGAGTATTTCCAAATAAATTCTCATGCCCCGTCAATCAAAATAGGAGTCATGGGCATCCTCCATGACTTAAACAAGGGTCATACATGACCATAAGAAGCCGGGCACTGGTTCCACATGCCACATTTATCAAAATGGAAAGGAGGTTTCGAGCACCATAATATCTCAGTAATGGTGAAAATAGTCCTTCAAGAAGACGATGAAGGGCGAGGGCAATGCAAAGTAACATATGGTTCTAATCTTCCAGCTCAATGATCTTAACCACAGAAGCATCCCCAACTTTCTGGCAAACGACGACCCGATCATGAGACTTGATTATTCCTGCTGCCTTTCCGTGATCAAGGGC
Organism: Nepenthes mirabilis; assembly: GCA_025585075.1. Taxonomy (NCBI): domain Eukaryota; kingdom Viridiplantae; phylum Streptophyta; class Magnoliopsida; order Caryophyllales; family Nepenthaceae; genus Nepenthes; species Nepenthes mirabilis. The sequence continues at coordinate 566 of JAODPA010152568.1, forward strand.
AACCTTCAAGACCGACTCATTTGTAGCACTGGTCGACTCAGCCTGGACAGTCAGACGAGTGAGTATGGTCAGCGGCTAGTCACTATGATAATTAAATAATGTTTTGATCCATTCAAATTTCCATGGAAACTAACCTGATTGTCAATCACAAGCTCATTAAAGTAGGGCTCTCAAACAAAGCAAAACACCCGAGGCTTAACTCAGGTGGTTCGATTATAGCTCAAACCAGCTTTGGTTTAATCGGTCAAACAAGTAAAGGCGACTGCTGAGCTCGTACTGCTTGAGCTCAGGCAGGGCAAAGAAAGCTCAGCCCGTATATTCGTTTATTATGAACGAAATAATCGAGCTCAAGCTTGTTGAGGATTGCGCGTAAGTGTGGCAAGTATATGAATTGTTTCAACAAACTGTCCGGGAAGCAAGCTTTGCTCTCTGGATGTCACTTTGGCATGTCACTAACAGGCAATATGGACACAATATATACATCCACAACACAGCCATGAGGGGTAAATTTCAGAACTACTCCCTACTTGGAAATTCAGCATAGTTCGATTGTGCAAGTAAAGGCCCAGTCCATAGAACGAAATATCAACCAATACGTAGAATATTTGCCCAATAAAATCGGTATCGGGCACCCTTGATACCATAATTCAGAATATATCGCCGTATCAACAATATATATAGGCTCATGTTTAAAATATCAGCCGATATTTTTTTTCAATGTTTGGTTCTTGAAAAACAAAAAATATACTAAAGGCCATATAGAGTTCTCATGTCAATACCATAGAATAATAAATCTCGAGACTATTTTTGAAGTTCTAAGTTCAAAATACTTCCAACGTGCCAAAGAAGGGCACGGTCACAACCTACTTAGGTTCGTTTAAATATTGGCTAGGTGCAAGCCTGAAACCCAAACTGATGCAAAAGAATATACTTTCCCCACTGTCTATCACCAAGAAGCATAGAATCAAATATCGATAGGTATTGAGCCCCTATATACCAATATGTCGAATACTGCAACAAAATTATTATATGTCACCGCATTAGAAATATATCGTGATATATTGACAAACATTCAAAATATCAGTTTATACACTACATATTCTCCCCTTTCATTTCGTTCTACTTCTCGATATGGCGGCCACTAATTTGGTTATGATTAATACCGATATTTTTAATAATTGGAAGAAGGTTTAAGAGTAAATTCTGAATTCATCACTCCTCTTGAAAGAACCATAGACTACCTAAGATTGGGGTACACGGAAGACAGGAATCTCGTGGTTGCATTTCTAGCCCCATCATCCCAGCAACATTTGTCAACTACGCTCTACCGTCCAAGTGGAGCCACTCCAAATTGACGCTATCAAAGTAGGCTGACCTCATCTAACATCCTTCAAAATCGTACTATTTTTGGGTTCCGTAAGTAAAAGAAACTTGCAGCTTCAGTCTCAATGAATATTGGAATCTCAGTCACTATCAGTAGATCAAGCAGAAATATCAACAGAGAGATTGAGATAAGGACTCACTGGATGTCGAGGATCCGCTAGTAAAGGGAAAATGCCTCTGACTATCAATGACTGCCTGGCCTGGATCATCCATAAAAGACATCAAATTAATTGACTGAAATAAAGCATAAGAAATATTTTTATCACAAAAACGATTTATGAGTGGATGTGTTAAATTAATGAAAGTTGGTAGCATTTATATGAAGCTTTTTTCTGTCAAGAAGACAATAAAACTACAACATCAGAGGGGGGGGGGGGGAGGAGATTATCAATTTCCATGCTAGTTTGATCAAATCAATATTCTAAATCCTCATAATGTTTTGGCTGCATACCTCGAAGGCACCACTGAAACTCCACCTTAATTGATTCGTCTTAAGCCGAGGGACAACCACCGAGAGAACAGGCATCAACGGCCTATACTTGGAAATCAATCTGCATTTCGAGAAATAACACATTCAGAGTCCCAACGATCAAAACAAGATTTATTTATTTACTTATTTTTGGGATGAATCTGTAAACCCAAAATTGCATTTAGAAATAGATAATAACAAGAGGCTTCACTTCTTTTTTCAAGGGGTGCAGGGATAAAAGTAGAGGCTTCGTTTTTTGACATACCTTGCAGTCCTGCCAGAGGAAGTGAAGCATAAAATGATGGATGCCTTAACTTTTATAGCCGCACGCACCTATGAAGTAAGCCAAAGAGTGCTAAAATTTGGGAGATAAGACAAAGCCGAGCAATAATCTACTACAACAGTCCCAAAATAAATAAAAAAAGGGGACAAATGACCGAGTGGGATGACAGACATTACCGCGGAAGAAGCAATAGATTCCAAGTGAGTCATCGGCTCTCCAACATATTTCACTGTTTTCTTGAAGTAAAGGTCCTGATTGAATACTTTCTCAGCCTACAATTGCACAATAAAATGGAGGGCTCAAAGAATGTGTTGATTTGAAGACTCATATCACCTCCATATGAAAAAGAATGTTAATCTATTCCAGAGGAAGAATAGATTATGTCTACAACAAATAATGAGATATAAACTACGACAAACAGCACATTCATTTCATCCACAAGGAATTCGAAAAAGATTTCAATTTTTGTGTTGATGACTAGGTCTACAAGTGGAGTTCCTGCATTACTATTGCCACCAAGGTACAACAAATATGCACCTGGGCATGGTTATACACAAAAATTAGCAATTCCAAATATGCTAGGCAGATTAAATGCAAAAATGTTGGAGAAGTAAAGACTGGTTTATGACACACACAATGGCAATGATTGACAATTGGACTTTGTTACGGGACTTCTCCATGGTTCCGCAGAGACACTCCTAAAACCAACCACAACTATACGAAGGAGCACCGGACTATCCAGCCACCGCTAAAGTTCTACGATTACATTTAGCTCTTAAACTGATTCCGTTAATTTAGCAATATTCTCCACACGTGCACTGTCTGTATTTCGGTTCCCTCCCTCCCTACTGTTGAGTTTCCTGCTGTTGAGTTTGTTAATAGTTGAATATTCTCTGCACACACATGCACTGTTTGTTAATAGGTGAGTTTGTTATAGTTGAAGCCTGAAGATTGTTAATAGTTTCCTGCTGGGCCACTCGTGCCAGATTTACTGTATAAAGCCCATTACTATGCTAGGCAGAGATGTGAAAGAATTTACTTGTTTTGCTTCTTATCCCTACTCTCTCATGTCTCTCACTCTCACTCTCTCCCTCTCAATCTCTCTCGAACCCTCTGTCTGATTCTCATCCCCCTCACGCCTCTGCTTGATCTCCCCCACCCTTTCCTTCTCGTCACCAGATCGGCTCAATCTCAGATCAGACTTGCACATCTATGGCGTCACTGTTTTTCAAGTCAAATTATATTTTACGAGTTCTGAGGTCCTGAAAGGTACATGTTTCATTTTCCATTGGTTTAATAAGGATAATCTAATACATGAGGTTTCTATCATTGAAGGCTCTGGGGCAATGCACTGGTGCTAATTTTACATTGCTTTGTTTGCATATATTAAATTTTGTTGCTGGGTGGCTTCTGGCAGTGATATCTTTGGGCATTTGATTATAGGTTTTGGTCAACTCCAAGATAGATGGCCTAATTTACAATATGCTCATGCATGGCAGATAAGTGCAACACCTTACATTTTATCCTCCAAATTTTAGCTTAATTGATTAAACAGCAGATTATTAATGCAATTAGTACTATTTTGGAAAAAAATAATTACACAACCTTTGTAATTTCTTCAGTGGAATGAAACGCATGCTTTATAGCTAAGCCATGAAAGGAGAAGTGATACAATCTACACTAACCACAAAATAACAAAAATGCAACATATGGTGACTGGTGTGGTAGTTATGGGCTATATTTCTGAGAAACCATACTATACCACTGTTATTTCATCAACAAGAATTTACCTCAGCACAAATTTTACCAACGATAGATATAGTTTCAACTGGGTACAACCCACGGAAAGTCTCAGCACCTAGGAGAATTGCATCACTTCCTGCATCGAATCAACCATTGAAGGAAAAAAGAAGATCAAAGGCCCATCAAGAAGAATGAAATTCTATGAACAGTATATCCATTCAAAAGCTTGGACAACCAATACAAAATACAGTTGGAAGGACCGCATAATTCCACAAATATAAGAACTGGGCAAAAAAAGAAAAGCAAAATAATAGTAGTTTTCTAGGCTAGAACTAACCATCCAATACAGCATTCGCAACATCAGTTGCCTCAGCACGAGTAGGTCTGAGGTTATTGGTCATGCTGTCCACAACACGAGTAACCACTGCAGGCTTCCCTGCCATATTACATTTGTATAGGGCAGCTTTTTGGAACAAGAAAACCTTTAGGAAAAGCACAATAAAGTTACAATTAGAAATAAGACATCAGAGAAAAAAATAGTCATATACAGAACATTAGCAAATGAAAATGAGTTGCCTAGGTGTGATGACACATTATATAAATATGAAATGTTAGTTGAAATAGTTCAACTTCAGAAATTATTTCTTGGTAAATTTACCATATGGACTATGTATGTAGTCCATTTTATTTATAAGCATAAGGGGACCATAATTCTACCTACTAAGATGGATGCTTAGTTTGATCTATGACTAACCTTCTCAGGCGGGAGATCAATGCCCAAGTTTCCACGGGAAAGAATGATACCATCTGCTTCTTGTAGGATTTCGTCAAAATGGGTTAAACCCTAGAGCAGCAATAAAAAAATAAATATGCATCATTCAGAATCATAAACAATCCAGGGAAGGAAAAACAGTAACCCCAGCTTAAGAAATGCTTGAAGCAGGTGAATCTCATTCTAGTCAAGGGCAATCACCTCTACATTCTCAATTTTAGCAAATATTTGAGTTTGGTAAAGGTCACCCAACTTGGAGAGAAAATCACGTGCCTGTACAACAGAAAAAAGATGTCTCCTAAGCATACACATAGAAGATGAACATGATCGTATTAAACAAGAACATAGATGAAAAAAATTACATTAAAGAGCATGATGGCAATTAGAGTACTTAAAATAAACTGTTAGGAATATCCCATACTTGGCGAACATCTTCCGCATGTCGGGTGTATGACAGAGAAAGGAAGTCAATCTTGTTTTTAACACCCCAAGTGCTTATAGCCTGAACAGTGTTTAACATAGAAAAAGCAATCGTAAGAACATCAACATCTCATAACTCCTAGAAATGGTCAAGGGAGTAGGGGAAAGGAAAACTCTCGAGCAGACAACAACAAACTAAATTAAACCTTTTTCATTAGTCAAATAGGAATAATAGACCGTGGAGGTTTGCTTTCAAAACCATTAATCTAGATTCCCTCTGGGATGACTTTTGCTCACAGAAGAGCAATTGCTCAAAATATCCCATTTTCATCCTTTTTAAGCATATCTAACTCTATGGCTCAAAATTTTGGCATATCCTAAATTTCATACTTTCCATTGTTACTTAACTCAAGATTCAGTAATTAAACAAATTAAATTCTATTACAGCTACAATACTGTTTTGCTAATCAAATTTTTTGTTTGGTTCTGTGTTTCTTTTCCTATAAAACACTTGATCTAGCTCATATCACTATGCATCAAACCGTGAAGAGAACAAGGGAACCATTTTCGAGATATATTCAGGTAAAAAGGTAGAAGCAACGAATTCTGGGGCAAACAAAATCCAATGAGGTAAGAAAACTGAGATGGGGTATGTGGAGACATTTGTAGCTTAACAGAACATTCCAAAGCAACACAGTTCAAACGGAAAAAAATTATCTGATATGGCAACAGAAGTGCTTTCAAATGCATATTCCAATCTTTGATACGAGTAAAAATGTCTAAAAACAAAGTACATGATCAAATCATGCAAAACTTGAATTGTGAGTTCATAATCCACACGAAAGAATGCATTTGCTAAGGTGAGACTTGCCTCCTTATCTTTCTCTGAGAGTGTAGGCAAGTCAATGTGAACCTGAGAGGCATGTAAAGTGAACAATTCCCCATCCAATGTTGCTGTATTTTTTACCACACAAATGACATCATCACCCTTTATCTCAGTCACCTGCTCAAAATAATTGAAAACTAATTACACGCAGACCCACAGTTCACTTTTCTCACAGAAGATAATGAGAAGTTATAAATACTAAGCTTTACTGCTAATGAACCTTTCGAGTTCAACTCATCAATAATCAAAAGCCTGCAAGAATTTGTCCTCTTTTTTTTTTGTGAGGGGGAGAGAAGTGCTAACTTCAAAGCAACCCTAAACAACTCCAACATTCAACAGAACAGAAAAAGAGTAGCAATCCACTTTAAAATAAGTGCAAGTATGTACACTTACAGGGTCGATTGTCTAATTTTCTTCCTCTTACCTCCAGCCAAACAGATGTCGTTTCACTTCCTGTGAACAGGTATTTCCCCATAAATATAGTGTCTCCCTTGTTCACTGCCTGAAATGAATTTGAATGTGTCATAAAATTCGACTTTCATAAATCAAATTTCGCTTGACAAACAAATCGGATGCATAGTTGAATAAATTTTAGAAATTTCTAAACACTTCTTTAGTTAGATCAAAGAGACTTAGAAGCGTCTTCCTCATATATTAAGCAGTAACAAATAGTGATATTTCCTGCAGCAGTGCACGTGGAAAATAAATTGATGGTAAAATTAAAATTAAAATCAGAGTTCACAATAGATTGTACAAGATGTAAGCATATTGAAACAAGAAGAACTTGACATGAACAAATTTAAAACATCACAAAAATTATGTTTCACAACTTCCACAGCAAAAACATAACTAAATTAAGAACAACGGCAAAAATAGAAGATACCAATATGTGAGATAGCATGTGAAATACAACTTGCTATTCCAAGAATATTTTTATTTTAGAAAAATCACACTAAAGAACAAAATTCAGTAGTACAGCAGCATTCTAATTTGAAATGAAAACCCAGCTCCATGGATAACTCAGCTATATAAATGCGAGCTGAAAATCAATAGTAAAGGAAAATGAGTGAAATTATCAAAAGCTAAACATCATATTGTAGCTATCTTTTTTTTTTCTTTTCTGAGTTTTTATGCATACCATCACTCAATTCAGAAAGTCTAATAATGAGGAGAGTAGGAACATACAGGTACAGTGCAATGATAATTATCCACCAAGCAACACATCAAGGAAGACCAAAAATCACACTTTAATAGGACAATCAACTAACCTGTGAAAGTCCTGTGTAGGTAATGGGTAATAGTTCTGAAGAGGCTTCTTTCTCTTGGTTTGATGTGAGTGTGACAAAATCATCTTCCTTAAGTGAGATGGCTTGCCCACTTCTATTGACAACTTGTAACTCAGGACCAACAGTGTCTAACATAACCTGAGAAATGGAGAAGAATATAATAAGCATTGGTTACTATGTTATAATATTGTTCAAATGAAAGGAATTGCTACAACAATTATTTCCTTGTGCACCAAAAGGATTTTTTTGCTGGAAGAGCACTCTAAATAATCAAATTTTCACATCAATAAACCAGCATGGCCATTTGTATACCACTTCATCAAATTCTTCACTGCCAAGCTTAGGATAGCCCAATCTACAAGGCTCCCATATTGCAGGGTATAGAAATGGTCAAATGCACACAGCCTTATCCATGCACTACAATGAGGTTCTTTTCATAATTTTGACCTATGTCATTTATATTACAATCGAAAATCTAACCATTGTGTCAAAAATACACTCATAAAGATGCCATGGATCAAAATGTCGACCAATATATTTCGATATCAAAAACACTTGATACTGATATTTCTTGATTTAGGAAAACTTTCACAATATGTATCACAATGTGTTGGTCAATAAAGCAGATATATTGGCCAATTTTTTTAATTATTTTGCTCTTGAAACGCTAAAGCCATATGTTTTAAATATATCTAAGTTTTCTAAGAAGGCCACATCCACATGTTTTATAAAGGTATAAAACATGCACATATCAAAAGTTTGTAAATATTTTTTCAATTACCTAGAAGAACATCAAGTTCAATTTTGATCAAATTGGCTAAACTCTTTAGATATATAAACATATAATATAAAACCCAAATTTAATACATAAGTCAATTTTAATATGGTTATAACAAAAAATTGTCCCTAAAGTCTAATGCCAATATAATTTGCCGGAAAGCCTGATATGGCTGCAGCCAAACCCAATATCAATATTTTAATCATGCAAGATACCATTGTCTTGATTAAACTAGGATAATCATTTGTCTTACATGACTACCATTTTGAAATTTGGAAAGACAAAAACAAAATCATGAAGAACAATTCCTATTCCATTCTTTCATGCTCAATCTATTTAGCCATTTATGTAGGAAACAGTTAAAGTGCAACCTTGAATAAAACAAATTTTTAGTCTCAAACTTTAATAACAAACATTAATACATAAATAGCCCAATTAAAGGAGCAGATATTACTGCCTCATACAATTTTTTAAAAAGAAATGACCCGAAAAATCAGTCCATTGACAATCAATAAAAGCAAGTGTCATCAAAACTTGATAAAATTGCTTTCAAATAATAAAAAAAAAAAGATGTTATTTTAGCAAGAATAAAGGGATTCTCAGAAACTGTACAGCTGCAGATAGTAACAGTGGTGCTCTTGGGGTAGTGGCTATGTAAATATATGCACCAAAGACAAGATAAGGGTAGTGGAACAAATTAAAATTCTTATTTTGGAAAAAGATCAGAGATGCAAAACTCTTGCTTTGACAGAAAATTAAACACTAGACAAACAAATAACAAGCTCTTAAGGCTGTTGCTAAGAATGATTTCTTCACTGTTGTGCCACCTCTGCATTTGTATCACCAAAAAAATGTATTTCAAGTGGGAATATGTACTTGTTTTACATAGAAACTCTAGCACTTCCCTTTGTCAAATCTGCATCAGGACCGACATCTAATGGTTGTCTGGGAGTGATTTATTATTAGATATTGAGAATTGATGATAATTTTGAGTTGATTTTCATTATATTTCCATTTGACATTGTATATCTTTCATTTTTTTTTTTTTCAATTTTGAGTTGGATGATTAATCAAGGACTTTGTTTTATGAATCCTACGTGTGTCTCGGTGTCATTTAACTAGGCTTGGTGCCATGCACTGCACAGTAGTCCTGTTTTTAAAGGATCCATTTGTCATGTGATAACACTTTCCATCAGCTACCCGCATGACATTTGCCTAACACACCCCATGTGATGTAGGCAAGTCAGCCATCCCCGATGTTCCCACCTTTAAAGACACAAGGCGTTTAGAGGTAACACTTTATTACAGAAATTGAGTACGAGTATAGAACATTTTTCTAACACTCATTCCCATAAACTCACCTTGGAAACTATCCCTTGAGCTCTTCGAGGCTAGCCACCCCTTCAGTTACACACCATTCCCTAGCTTTAACTCATTTGGCTTTACTTGGATTGCTTACTCTTTAACTCCTTAAGCTTATTGAGCTTATTAAACTTTTTGAGCTCCTTTAAGTTGTTCGAAATGAGAAGAGTTCATCCCTTTATATAAGAATGCCATCTACAAAATTAATAGCTAAGATTATCTTTATCCTCCACTATAAATGGCTAATATTCACCTTTTAGAGTATTATTCAAAAATATCCCCCTTTAAAATTCTCTATAATCTCCCACATCCTTCCTACTCAAGAATATTCTAGAGTAAGTGCATCTCCCTCCTGTTTTATAATTCTCTAGGCTACTCTATAACTTTTTAAAATATCTTAAACAATTATTTACTCTATATATACATTTTTATACATATAATTTGCACATGCAAGCATCCTTTATCTACGTGTTACATCTATATGACGCATAACCTCTATACTTCTTAGCCATCCGTGGCACATTGCTCCATTTTAGATATCAATTTAGCATCAATCCTGATACATATAATAGATGCCTAATCTTCTATGCCTGAAGGAGCTTGGCTTAGGTGCATATTGACACCTTCAAAGTGATCTTTGGGAAGTCCAACTATCACCACTTGAAGAGGGAAGATGTAGGATTATGTTGCAGTCAGACCAACCTTTCAAGAAAAATGCTCCTAGACTGATTTCAAGTTTTAAGGTCCAATTCTGGTTTGAGTATGAATGTCCTGATCTACTATCTAAATTTATTTGTGCTGCTATTACTTGTAAGATTCTTAAAAGCAAGATATTATGATGCAAGCCAGGCAGAATCCACAAAATAAAGCATCGAAACCAAGGGGTGGTCAATGTCCATCTGGCTAGCAACCCATGGAACGCAAAAGACAAAATACTCAAGAACCAATAGCTATAAACCAGGAGCGATGGATGTCATTGTACAACACTTATTAGAGCTAGATGTCCTTGTCACTCTATATGCAAGATTGGAAATTAAAATACGATGAACAAGACCTTTACTTTAAAATAACTGCAGTAGAGAAATTTATTAGAAAAAACGTAACTTGAAATCAGATATGCTTAATTTTAGGAAGTAGACATCACTTGATACAACCAAGCCACGTGCTTGATTGTTTAGAAGGAATCACTCAATCCAACAAGAACACTTGCGAGGATAAATTTTCTGGAGACAACAACCTTTTGTTACGCTTCAAAAGCATATTTACAACAGTCCAAGAAATTTCTAGAGTAAGGCTAGAGTTCAACACAATAACACATATCTACACACTTCACCTCTTCATAAAATCCAAACATATTTCCATGATGCATTTCAACCAGTTTGGTTAGTTAAAGACAATTCCAAGACTCAACTTACAAAGCAAGCTAACTACTATTTCTTAGACTTCTTTGACCAGGAATTTAACAACTAAAACTTCAATTTAGGAAATAAAAACATTAGAAACTAAGAAAATAACTTCCACCAAACAACAGCTATGCCCCTGCATCATATTTGACTTGCAATATTATGAATGTTACTTGTCAAAACGAGTATGAATGTTGTGGTAATGTTGTACCACCAGCTACAGCCGTGAAGCTTTCTCAGGGCAGTTTGAGTTCCTTTGTAACGGCCAGGCTTGTTAACTGTGTAATCTCTGAGACTCATTGTAATTGGGTATTTACTAATAAAGTAGTCGATCAAAGTTTGCTACTTTCCCTAGGAAAAACAGGAAACGTCCCTTATCAATAACCCTTTTTCAGTTGCTTCCAGCCAAAAAAGAAAAAAAACCTTTATGGAATGTTAATAAGATACTGCTTAGAAAACTGTACGCAAACATTTTTTAAATTCAAATAAGCAAACTTTAAACAAAGTGAATTAAGTTTCACGGAAATACTCAGATAGTGAAATAACTTTTTTGCAAAATAACAATAACAAAATACTCATAAAAACCATAATAACAACAAATAAATAACTTAGTCGCTATCATAAAAGTGACACGTATTGTCAGATCTGGCATAGCTTCTAAGTACAATAACATAACAAAGGTAATTTGTATTGGTATCATCAATTAGTCGCTATCATAAAAGTGAGACGTATTGTCAAATCTAGCATAGCTTCTACGTACAATAACATGACAAAAGTAATTTGTATTGGTATCATCGAAATTCAGAAACCCAAAAACACATACGGCGCAGAGCTTCTTAGTACTCTTCACAGCCGTCTTCAAATTCTCCAAATTCTTTTGGTGTGCCTCAGAGTCTTCCCATGAAAAATCAAATCTAGCAACTGCAAAATAAATAAATAAATAAGAAGAACAAATAATATCACTACCCAAAAAACCCGTCAAAAACCCACAGTGATTGAGAAGAGAAAAAAAACTAAGCGTCAAACTCTATTCCTCCAGTCAATTAAAGTATATCGGCAACAAATACCTGACATTCCGGCCTTGAGCAAACTAGAAATTATTTCGACAGTTTGAGACCGAGGACCTATAGTACCGACGATCTTCGTCATGGCTGGAAAGAAACTCTGCACCGATTACAAATATAAGTCTTCCAAAACAGAGACTTTCTCTCGCAAATCAATATTTGGAACTTGGAAACTTTTCAAATTCAAATTCAAAAGGAAATTAGGAGAAATTAGATCAAAACCCAGCTTTTTTATCAAAAGATTTCACTCCAAATCTCCTTCAAAACTGAAAGATCAGCTAAAACACTTACAGCTTTAGATGGCTCCAGAATCGAAGCCATACGGATTGGCTCTTCAAGAAGCAAGTGATTTGAATGCATCTTTCTAGATGATTCAAAAGTGACTTCTCCCAAAGGAACTTGAACAGAGCAGGACGGGTGAGGAGAAGAGGCAAGGGTTCAACAAGAGGGAGACACACAATGGTGCGCGGAAGAAGTTGAAATAGGTATTATGCTGTTTTTGATTCCAATTGACCATAAATTTCTATATTGTGGAACTGGTGAGCCGGGTTTTCTGTCTCTTATTCTTCGCTATGATGGACCGGGTTTTTATTTTTCCTGTCATTTTCATATTTCTTGGCAACGGATGATTACACGTGGACGACAGAACAGAATCAGATGAGTCTGTGGGATCGGACGGACTGGGTAGCTGAGGGCACATGGAATTGACCTACCCGTACCCGCTGCGAATACAACTTGGAGAACGAGTGACTCAGTAGAATTTCCGCATATTTTTATTTGGCGATTAAAACAAAATAACATAAAATCAGAATAAAATATATATTTTTAGAAATAAATTTATAATAAATATCACAATCGAAGGGTCATCATATGAAGAGTACGATCTGAATCCAAGATATCTGAAATTTTTATAGTCATAGGCTCCGAACCATTTGATCATGGCATTGACAAGCTATCAAGTTGAGCGAATACCGAGTTGTTGAGGTATCCACCAATTCGATTACAACAGATAAATTGTGTAATACTCAGATTTTTATTTGGTTTATTTTGATATTAATTATGATTTTAAGTTAATTTGGTGTATTTTAAAACAATTATATATATTATAAAATTTTGAAAGAAATTAAATTTGCAACGTGACGCTTGAAACCCATTCGAGAGACACCTGAGTACCAGTTGGCTAATAAAAGAAAGGGAAAAAAAAAATGATACGTCACTGGATCCGAATTATTGTACGGATTAGTAAACTACTTAATTTCTCAGAATGGGTTGAATTAAAGCTGATTTGATTTCCGTTCCTGATAATTTAGATACTGTACACAATAAATAAATGAGAAATTAGAAGATTGTGAAACGCGCTCCTCGATATATCTTCCGACGCTCAAATTAGAAATCTTTTTGTGAACGAGAGAAAGATGGAGTATGTTAGGTGCATAAATGTACATAGGAGGGGGGCTGTGTATGGACCAGAGGACTAGGCTACGATGGATGGCCCTGAGTAAGGAGCAACTTTTAGAGAAAGTTAACACTCATGGATTGAGTGGCTTGAGAGATGATACACTCATGGGTAGTGTCGCTTGGAAGACGGTGCACTCACAGGTAAAGTGGTTTGAGTAGATTAGAGAACTAGGCTTCGATGGATGACACTCAACGGGGAGCAACTTTTGAGAGAGTTTGCACTTGTGAGTTGAGTTGCTTGAGATGTGATACACTTGTAGGCAAAGTGGCTTGGGAGACGGTGTACTATTAAGTAGAGTGGCTTGAGGGAAAGCCCTTCGATCCTTTTAGAATGCTTGAGGGTGAGAGCTGTTTAGGTTTTTTAGGATGCTCAAAGGTTAGAATCCTTCCCTCCCCTTTCCGCAGGGGTGAAGAGGTATTTATAAAATTGGAGTTGGTGTAGCCTTCTTTGAGCCTTGCGACTAATGTCAACTACCCTGGAAGATCCGCTTAACTGTCTCAAAGATTATGTGTGGGGCAAGTATGGTAACTTTCACATTTTTGGAAACATTGTAGAGTTGTGTCTACCATCTTAGGAAGATACGTCGTACGGGTAAATATTCTATTAATATTTGCTGAGCTGTCAAGACAGTTGTCGTAATCCCATTATGACAAGTTAGGGATGTCTGTGGCCATGTAGGAGGGGCAACCATAGGCATGGCACTGTGTACAATCCTAATTACTACTTCTTACTGAATAGTTTCGGGTCAATTCGTTTGGATCATCCATTTCGCTGCCTGGGCCTTTGGTTCGACAGAACACGTAATTGGCTGCTATCATTCAGGTTCTTTTTTTCGGCGAGCTAAACTGGCCACTGCCATGCCTCTTGGGCCTTGGTCTTAGGAAAACATCTATTGGGCCGCTACTACTCCTGTAGGTTAGGTTTTGGGCCGACTTGTGTTCTACCGAACCCATATAAAAGGAAATAAATAAATAAGAAAAGAAAGA
>JAODPA010152579.1:0-14857 GCA_025585075.1 Nepenthes mirabilis
ACAAGTATATGCTTCAACAGGAATCACACAATGGTAGAATAATACAATAAAAGCCTCTGATAAAATGCCTATTTGTAATATAACTCAGCAGATAAATTACATAGTATGTTTTAGGATTGGCGACTTACCCATTCAGTGACTTTAGCACTGGATGTTCTCAATCCAAAATGGATATTATCAGATCAAGTGAATTCAATAATAGACGCCTGTTGGCATACATCACTACTTGAATACTGCACATTATGCACCAAATGCAAATAAATAAGTTGTCAACTGTCCGAAACCCAAAACATAACCGCAATTAAAAAGAAAAACATACGATTTATTCAAATAATCATTCATAGATCACGTATACAAAGATCACTACTCTGCTACTGCATCCTCTACTATTCTTGATTTTCCTAATGCGATGCAATTTCTTATTATCATATGAGAACGCCCGAACCTCGTCAAGAATCCAAATGAAGAGTCAAGTGCAGGGAAATTTATACCGGGTGGAGAGCTAACATCAAATAACAATAAGAATGATAACAACGATGATGATGATGATGATGATGATAATGCGGTCGAGATTAACCTTATTTTCATTCCCTCAAGCTTACCAAAATAAAAGACAATAAGTTCGATACATAACCTGTAGCAAGTCTGCTTAGTCTGAAATCCTCATCTCAACTCCAAGAATATCCTTAACCACTTCATATGTCACAAAGGCAATGGCAATGGATGGTACCACCTAGTCAGAAGAATGCCGTCAGATGTCCCGATAACATTTATGAAAATACCGGTATTGATCACGGTTATATCAGTATCAAGCATATCATGTAACACATTCGCATCGGATATTATAGAAAGAATTTTTTTACAAAAATAAGTATCGGTAGATATATCACTGATACAACAGTATATCATAATTTCGTAGCAGTATCGGAGCTTAATATCGATATATATCAACCAATATTTTCGTCCATGGATAGAATTGATTATGGCCATCCCTCATTGGTAGTGGCAGATTTCATTATAGCCACTCTAAATAGCTTTCAAAGAGAATAAAATATTCACCATAAAAACATTGAAGGACTCTAAAATTGGAAGACTCTAGCAGCTTTGAAAGAGAGGGAAAGAAATCAAAATCATGAGATAATCAGATACAATAAATGCTGACCTTCACTGAATTTGGGACCAAACCCTTGTACAAAGCTCTGAATCCCTCGTGTCGAACCGTTTTTGTGAACGCATCAATCATACCCGAATATTCAACTGAAGCTTTACTTCTTCCATCGCCAACGACAACCGAAGAGGCATCCCTCCAACCAACCATCTGCATCCGTCGGCGGATGACATCTAAAGGATAAGCCACAGTTTGGCCGACAGTTCCTGCCACAGCCCCACAAGCAAGCCTCGTGGTCACACTCAGCTCAGAGTCCTGAGCCAGCCCAAGCAGATTTGACTCAACTAACCAGTCTTTTAGTGATTCATACACTGCAAAGTTGAGACCCACATATGGTATCTGCAGATAACAGAAGATCTTAGAACTCTTGGTGAATAATACATCTAACTTCAAGCAAGTAGATAATCAAAAGCGTTATGCTACACTATGAACAAAAGAATCCATTGAGTGAGCAGTGAAAAAGAGAACAAAAGCAACACAAACAATCAATACAGTGCATATCGACCAGTGTAAAGTTGTAGTTGGCATGTTAAGTATCCTGCCCCAGGACTACATTTGCAGGAATGAAGCTCAAATGAATTAATGGAAAATCTCTACCATTCATTCACTCAATTTCTAATCCCAGCAATTGGTAGATATAGGAGCCTCCCACTAGAAAGACCATAAAAACTACGTTGATGGGGCTTGTCCAACCGGTGGAGCATGTGGTTTGAGGGAGCAACTTTTATTCTGAATTCATAAATGCTTGTCCAAGGTGCTTTGGTCAGATCCTCCCAGACAAAAGATGATTACGGTCATTCAAACCTTTCAATTCATAAATGTGGATCTCTAACCTATGTATGGGGATATTCCCAAAACTCAAAAAAAAGGAAGTTCGATAGAAGGAGAGGGTGAGTCTATTTTATCTTTTTTTTTTGGTAATTAATCGACGCAGAGGGTGAGTCTTGGCGCAAATTTAAGGTTCTCCATTTTGACTTGGAGGCCACCGGTTCAAGCTGCAGACATGGTCTCTCTATAATACAGGCTGTGTGAGATGCAAGAAGCACCGTGTACGGCAGCATCTTAGTGGTAAGAAATTAATACTTACAACCAAAATTTGACATGTACGATTCTTCATAAATCATATACCTCATTGAAGAATTTTCAGTACGCTAAAGAAAAACATAAACAGCTTATGTTTGCGTGACAAAAATTCTATGGGTTTTAGTTTCTCATGTGTCTGACAAAGAGCCTTACAAATCATCAAACCAATGAGTTACTATTACTTTATTGTACGGTGAATTTGGAGATATTTGATGCATAATCCCTATACCGTCTGTGTTAGAATTGCCCTACATAACTTGACATATATTCAATCATCTATGAAAATGATTAAAGATTCTAATCATATATGATTTTATTATATTTCATTAGAAAAAGTATTTCATTAATTAGCCTAATCTTTAATTAAAAGAATGGCATTTATGTAATTAAGGAATCAGTTCTCTTCCTACCTTATAAAAGGTAGAACTATTCATCACATAATGTTGATATAGACTTTTTTCTGAATGACAAAAAAGGCTATTTTTTCAGATTTTGAATTATAGGAAGTTTCTTAGCCTCCTTTTCCTATTTTTCAATTTGGATACTAAAAACTAAACCCCATAACTTTTTCACAATATTTATGCAACTCTCACTAAGAAAGATAGATAAAAGTGAAGGAAAATAAATCAATTCCATTTTCTTTGAGAAAAGAATACTAAGTATGGATTTAGATATATTATGAATGCTTAATTTCGCATTTTGAATTGTAAAATAAAATGATTGTAAGTGACACTGTGCAATTCTAATGGTTTGAGCTTAGAATCTTATAGAAATCTCAAGTTAAAATCTTCTGACGGGATGGGTAGTCAAGGGTTTATGGGATGGGGAAGAATTATCCTTATGAGCCTAAAGCTAAGTGCACACCTGTATAAGCCTAAAGATAGAGAAGAAAGGGAAGTTTTTTAAATTAAACACGATATTTACACTCCTATGATGCACAGACAGACACAAGATACTCAAACATTGGACTGGAATTATTTAAAAGGGTAACAAAGACATTAAATGATTATGATGGAATAATATTTAAACCATGATTCAATAGTGAAGGGATGAAGTGGGACTAAACAAAATGACAACAAGAAGAGCTCTTTTATGAATTAAACATTTAAAACACCTATACTTGTAATTATAAGTTACCATATAATTTCAAATTTAAGCAAAGTCGGTAAGCAGCTTAATTTGACTATTTTAAAAATAATGTCAAACTGCCTTTTTGGAAAAAGCTCAAACAATATCATATTATGGTGTAAAGAGTTTTTCAATGAATGTTTATTGCAAAATTCAGATAAAAAGAAACATATAAATATCCAACAATGGGACGTTAAATCTTGTAGAAAGAATAGCCAAGGACTAGCAATTTTTGGCTGCCATTACTGTCAAATTTGACCTTATTTCAACTAAATCTTTATCTAAGTAGTATATAGTTTGTTCTCGAGCTTTCTGATGGCGTTCCAGTTTTTAATCTAGTTTTTAAGAAGTGAAGGATATGAAATATAAAAGTATGATCCTTAATCAAGCAAATACCAGAAGAATGTGATGAAAGAAAGAAGAGAGGATGAGAACTCGAGTGTGGGAGAGTAGTCCCACAATATGCAGAGAAGGCCAGTTGCATAGCCTTCCTGCTCAGTAAAGAATCCGGGCCACAAGTAATATTTACTGTAAGAAGTTGAGAATTGATGATTTGACTTCAATGTCCCAAGTTATTTGTTCATCTTAAAATTGGATAAGGCTCTCAACAAAGATACGAAAAATGCTGCAGGAATAACTTCAAAAAATCCTTCCTTAACCATGGTTGCCAAAACACAAATCATGCAGAATAGATTTAAGTTCCTCCACGAGATATTGAAGTGTAAAACATTGATAGAAGATCTCTCAAAGGAGATTAATGGAAGGAGGTTCGACATTGAGGGTGGGATCTATTCATGCAAAGGAAATAGAGAAATAAAGGGAAATGAATCCCATGAAAAAGCTGCAGGATGTAACCCCGAGTAAGAACGTTAGGAGAACAAACAAAATGATATAGGGATAATACCGAGAAAACCCTAAAACATTGGCATAGTACATGTGGCTCCTGTATCTTGGGGTTCGGGAAAAGTCAAATGTGTGCAGCATTATTACCATATTACAAAGAGACTTCTTCGAAGGCTTGAATCCCCAACCTTCAGTCAAAATGGACCATTGTGCTGCAGCTCACCCTCTCAAATGTAAGACCAAAACTTTGGGAAACCCTCCAGGCAATTTTCAAAATGAGAAACTTGAAAACACAATTGCAACTTTAATCTTTTTTTTTAATGGATCTTTACTGCGAAATACTCAATAAATTCATCAATGGATGATGTTTTATACTCCACTGAGAAAAATATCTAATCCCCAAATATGAAAATTCTTACGCCAAACATGTAACAGACTGTATAACCTTTTCACAGAACTGCAATGTCAACTGTATTTTATTTATGCATATATTTATTATGCTTAGTTATAGCAACAAACAAAATCTAATATGCATCAAAATTATACTTACAACGCCTATAACAGAAGGTAGCCATCCTTTGTACAAAGCTCGAGGACCCTCTTCTCGGAAAACTGTTGAAAGAGCATGGAAGATTCCTCTGTACTGGCGAGGAGAATTCTCAGTCTGCAAAATTAGACAGAATATTTGAGAAGAATATGCTGACAGAATAAAGAACTATGCATTATACAAGTAGTGTTTTCAGACAAAAATGCATGAAAATTGTGGAATTACCTGTACAGTTAGCCGACCTCGCACCATATCCATCGGGTACGTCGCTGACATGGCAACGATTCCGGCACAAGCTCCAGCTCCAAGCCGTAGAAGGGGATTAAGTTCAGCATTCTCTGCAAGACGCAATAAAACCGCAAATATGTATCCTCGGCTTCCACATCACATCCATTCCCCACTCTATCCACTGATCTATCACTACCAATAGTTAAATGCATTGAGAGAAACATCAACAAATATTATAGGAATCGCCAATATGTATCGATATTAAGGCCCCCTTTATACCAATGTTTTGCAATATTATAACAATATCGCAGTATATTTCAATATCAACTATTATCTCGTAATATATCAACTGAAAAGCCTTTCCAGCTTTTAATTTTCAGAAATTATTTTCTTTCTGATATATCCAATATTGATATATATTATCTGATATGTTTGATACCAGTATAACTGCAATCGATACCGATACTGACAAATTCCTCAATGGTTACATGCCTTTGAATAACAATGATCCAAACCATGGAAAAGGGAAACGGCCCTCATCTTATTGTTGCAAATTAAATATTATTTACTGAGGTCAAAAATTGACAAATACCTTTCCACACACTAAGAGTTTGAGACAATCTTCTTGAAATATAGTTCTTAAATTATAACAATCATCTTTTAACAACAAACAAAATTTGTTATTTAACCCAAGGAACCACTGCCAATTAACATAATAAATGCACTAATGATGAGAGCTGTCATAGTCCTCCAAGTAGGAAGGCTCACATATCCACCCAATGATCATGATTAGAAATTGGGTAGATGAAGGGTGGAAATTGAATAGTCTTTAAATAACTTTATATAATCTCTATCATTCATTTATCTAATTTTTAATCTTAGCCATTGGGTGGATATAGTCCCATTGGGACAACCATAACAGCATTCACTAATGATGACACAAACAAATATAACATAAAGCAAAACATCTGAAAACTGCAGTTACTAGAAATGAGAGAGGAAAATGGCTTTGAACAGAAAAAAAAAAAAATGAAGCCAACCAAAATGACAATCTTGAGTAAACATGCATGCAGCCAGACAAACTTGATGTATCTTTTATTTCATAGGTTTTCTTTACACACTATATTTTTACTTTTCCTTTTGAAACCTTTTGTTTCCTTTCCCCCTCTTGCTTTCTTTCTTTTTCTTGCACAGGGTAGCAGGATTCAATGTCTTTTTACCATCTATGATCGGAAATAGGCAATAAAGGAAATAGAAGCCAATAGATTAGCTTGATGTTTGTGTTTTCTATGGGTGGTGGCATAATCATGCATGCGCACGCGCATGCAAAACTCTAAATTGCAAATAATAAATAGTTCAATAAAAAGCATTCACCATCATGCTCTAAATCTCCCTTCTCATTTTTGTTTTTTATTTTTTTGACATAAATTCTATACTTTTTTCAAACATCAAGCCAGCATCCATGTAACAACGGAAATTGAGAAGAATATAGCAATTGCAGGGTAATTAAACAGTAAATAGGTGCTATTTCAGTAAATCATTCATTAAACAGAAGCAATCTAGCAGCACGCAACATAAAATGGAGTTTCTCAAACCATTTCCAGTCTGCTGCCGATACATCCACAAAATTCCCCTGTTTCATGAAAAAAAAAATGTCAGAAACTCATAGGACAATCTATTTGCATAAATGCTGAAGTGTTGGAAATAGATGTGCAATTTTTTTTCCCCTTCTATATACCCAGAGGTGAATTTACTATACTGACTCCCAATCGGCAAATAAATTAGCCATCTGAAAGATTTATCTTATTAAATGTGGATCGGTATAAATAGTTAACCAACACTTTTCTTCGGTACATCACTGTGAATCACTTATTCTATGTTCAGAAGTAAGTATTCAGTCAATAAGGTAGAATATTTGGGGTCAACTATGGAACACATTTTCTTCCATAACAGCTCAAAAATAAAATTTATGGATCCCAAAATCAATGGTTTGTAGGCCTCGATAAACCAACTGGAAACAAATAGACTACTACCAATGAAAATTAAGAAGTTACTGAAACATACTTGGATGCCTGCTCGTAGCTAAAGAACTTGACTGCTGAATTTGGAACAATACGAGCACAGTTGGTCCCATTTCCTTTGAACAGACCTCTAAACCCCTCCGTCTGCCATATATGTTTCAAACCTTGAACTGTTCCATTGTATTTTATACTATGAGGATTTTGAACCTGTAAACTCAAGGAATATGGTATCAAAGGAGAAAAGTCACAAATATACTCCAAAGATAAACACAATAGAACTAAGCTGTTGAAAACTCAAAATTCCAAAGTAGACTTTAAAACATTAAGAAGCACAGACACTCGCCTAGGGCTAGGGTGCCGGTGTCTGATAAGTGTTCAAACAATTTTTTATTAGCTAAAATTCCGACAAGCTCCGATAGGTTCAGCCAGTTTTTGGACATGTTCGAGTCATTATTTTGGACTTTAAACACATTTTCATTCATATTTCAAGAAAAACTCCACAATACTCACAAGAAGAGAGTAAGATGTAGGACATTTTAGGAGATGCAGTTGACTCAATAGGGATGTTGGGAAGCTAGAGATTGCACATCTCTCTTTTGACGAGCCGGAGTTAGAGTATTGCTTATACCGATGATAATGATGCAAATGGATAAAATGAAGAAAATGATGTAGATGTTGAAACTTGAATGTGACATGCTTTTGTATTTAGTGCCATTGATATTTGATACTTATCATTATAGGAATTTTTTATTATATTCGATATCTTTTGGCAACTACAAATTATAAAATAGTAAAGTAGTAAAGTTATAACATGTGATGGTATATAAAAGACATTTTTATTATCTTCCGTATTGTCATAGCTTGTTTTCATTCTTACTATGAATTTTTTTGGATAAGGAAACAAGAAATATATATCTCTATTACTAATTAATATAAAAATTGTGTTGTTTATCAATTAAAATAAAAATAAAGTATAATTTTAGTTAATGTATCATTGGCGTATATGTCCTTTTTTTTGGAAAAATAGTGTGCTGGTGTGTGAGCATCATGTCATTTAGGTGTCACATGTTAGTGTCAATGCCTCTCAGATTAAAGTATAGGCTTTTCGAAATTCCATTGTCATTGAGCTTATCATTGCCTGTATGGTTGAAAATTTGTTATATCTCTATGATCAGCTTCGTTACTGATACTGACGGAGAGGCTTGGAAATAATTCTCTGGATCTGGTATCATATATGGAACCATGGGATGTGGAAGTTATGTTATCGCCCCCCTCTATTAGAATATGGGAAATGGGCCTCTCTTGCTTACTCTGGGAGTGAATCAACCTCACTGCTTGACAGTTTAAATTGGCTCCATTTGTTACGCAGTGCTCTTGAAGAGTTGGCCTGCACAATATGGGGCATAAACCTTTGGCAGATGCTAAATAGTAGAATTCAAACTGAGTCATATAAATTTTTACATATTTTTTCCATATCTTTGAATTTTTTTAAATAAATTTAGTTTGAATTTTAGTATTGTAAAAAAATTAGTTACTAATTGTGAAAGTTGAAAACTTTCAATATATACTAGTGCAAAAGGACAAAGACCCAAAACCTCAATATAACGGAATGAATTATAAAAATCTTCATCCAAATCCAATTATTACTTGTTATTATTGATTGCTTGCTTATATTTTCATACTTTTAATTAGCAACTTACTTGTATCTAATATACTTAATACTGATGTAATTTTCATATTACGTCCTGGGATCAACCCCAATACTTAAGAGGGCTCAAAAGTCAACTTGGCTAGTGTCCGATTCACAATGGGAACAGAAACATCCCATGATTTTGAGGCTGACTTATGAGAAGAATGGTATGAAAGGCCTTGGTTTTTGAAAAATCTCATGCAATGGGATAGTGATGGACCAAGTCACACCGCAGCTAGCTACTCATATGACTCTCATAGTTCCGCCAGCTACTTAGGTGACTCCTGTGATTCGTTTGAAAGTATTGACTCGTCTTGAAACTCTTGAAAGAAAGGTGATTGAGCTTAAAGCTCGAGACGAATCTTTTAATAGGATGGAAATATGGGCAAATAGTTTCACCGCCTAGTTAAGGTCTCTTAAAGAGATCGTAAAGAACCTAACTGATAATGTTCACGACTTGATAAGAATGTTGCAAGAAGAGAATGCCGAACTCACTAGTAAAGTGAGCCTTCTAGTGCCTGTTGCTGCAACTGATGACAGTGCCTTTAGCAGTGGCAAAGTCTCACTCATATGGTGGCATGCAAGATTCGAATAAACTTGACAACTTCATCTTTGATCTGAAACATTACTTTAGGCGGCGAAAATAGATTAGGATGTGGCTAAGGTTTCTATGGCAACCTCATACTTGACCAAGGATGCCAAAGTGTGGTAGCGCACCAAATATGAGGAAATTGCCTAGGAAAGATTAAGCATCAACTCATAGGAAGGCCTTAAGAGAGAACTGATGGCCTAGTTCTATCCTTAAAACACTGAATTCATGATATGAAGAAAGCTAAAATAAATTAAGCATAGGAGGTCAATTAGGGACTACGAAAAAGCTTTCTCGTCATGCACATTAGACATTAAGGACATGTCTGATAAGAATCATCTATTTCATTTCATAGATAAACTCCAACCATGGGCGCAGATGAAATTATTTAGACAATAGGTGCAACAATTGGCTTTTGTCCAAAATGCAGCCAAAAGGCTTGTTGACTATGCCATTGTGAGGGGCAACCATAATCAAGAGAACAGTGGTAATCTATCAAAGAAGTCCACACTGAATGTATCCAATGTCTATAAGTTAGAATTCAAAGCCACGAATGGGGAAATAGCTTTCAGAAAAGTTCATTACTGATGAACCCCCAGAACTCTAAGGGAAACACTAGTTTGTCAATGAGTAAGAACGCGTCTCCTGGTCGGTGTTTTCTATGTAACGGGTTGCATATGGTGGCACAATGCTTATACAAAGGAGCTCTGAGTGTGATATAAAGGAAAAGTAATCAACTAGAGTCAGGAGATGACAAGAACGATGGGGACCAAGCTCATATCGGCCCGATCTACCTCTTATATGCCATGAAGAAGTATGCTCAAACATTCACCATATCCACAGACTTAATGTATGTGAAAATTCAAGTGAATTGAAGAAGTGCCCGTGCCATGGTTGACACAAGTGGCACTCACAATTTTGTGGCTAAGACTGAAGCTAATCAAATGGGCATGCGGTTAGAGTGAGATAGTGGTAATATGAAGGCTAGGAACTCAAAGGCAAAGCCCGCCCTTAATGTTGCCAAGTCCGTCGGTACGACTTGGAGAGTGGAACAGGAAGGTGCATTTCACGGCAACACTAATGATGACTTTAACTTTATTTCATGGATGGACTTCTTTAAGGTGACTAAGGGAGTGCCGATGCCCCATTTAAACTCGGTACTCCTCATGGGTGAGAGTTTGTGCCCCATGAGTACCTCCAAAAGGCCGAAAGCATTCGAGAGGAAGGTAAGGACGAGGTATTATTTGCACTCTAACTTAAAAAGGATCCAAAAAAAGGCAAGCCTACCTTCCTTGTGACATTGTCAATGAACGAAGATGTCAAGGTGAGGTCTCCACCACCAGCAGATGCCCTACTCCTAGAAGAATTCGATGAGTTGATACCAATGAAGTTGCTCAAGGTTCTTCCACCCAAGAAAGCGGTGGATCACCAGATTGAACTAACACTGGGGTGAGGCCACTTATTCAAAGAGCATATCGTATGGCATCTTTAGAACTAGCGGAGTTTCGAAAACAACTAGATGCATTGATTAGCTTAGGGTTCATCCGTCGCTCAAAATCACCTTATAACTATTTTAGAAGAAGTAAGATGGAAGCCTACATCTTTGCATTGACTGCAGGGCCCTAAACAATGTGACCGTGAAGAACCACTATCCAATTCATTTGATAGTTGACTTGTCTGATTAGTTAAAATAAAGCAAAATACTTCATAAAACTCGACTTGAGGTCAGGTTATCACCGGGTCGAAATCGCAGAGGGAGACGAGTTAAAAACTGCATGTCTTATAAGATATAGAGCATTCAATTGGCTCGTAGTGCCCTTCGAATTGACCAACACCCCAGCAACATTTTACACGTTGGAGAACTAGGTATTCCATGAATACTTGGACAAAATTTGAGGTGGTCTACTTAGACAACATTGTTATACACAATCTAAACTTAGAAGATCACCTGAATCATCTAATATTAGTGTTCCAGAAGTTGAAGAAGAATTATCTAATGAGCGAAGCATGAGAAGTACTAATATGCTCAAGAAGAGGTCAACTTTTTGGGGCACTTTGTGGGGCGAAGTCAGATCCAAAGAATGTGCAAATTATCTCATATTGGCAAGTTTCAACAAATGTGAGTAAGCTCTGCTCATTCCTTGGCCTTATGAATTACTCGCAATGATTCATAAGAGGGTGTTTAAAGAAAATAGCAAATTTGACAGATTTATTCAACAAGGATATGAGTAGGATTAATCAGAAGCATGTTAGTAGGCTTTCAAAGAGCTCAAGTGTGCAGCACTAAAGGACTCAGAGTTATCCCTTTCAAATATTATTAAGCACTTTGAGATGCAGACCAACACGTTGGATTTTGCCATCAAAAGGGTCATATTGCAAAAAGTCCATCTAATAGCCTATGAGAGTAGAAAGCTAATGAGACAAAACGACATTATGTAGCCCAGGAGAAAGAGTAACCAGTAATCGTGCACTATTTAAGGACCTGAAGGCATTGTTTGCTCGGCTTTAAATTTGTGGTGAAAATTGACAGCACTGCTGTTAACCACATCCTCGCCCAATCGAAGTTAACGCCAAAGCAAGTTTGATGGCAGGAGTTCTTAGCAAAATTCGACTTGAAGTTAGAACACAAATCTGGATATTGCAACCAGACTGTAGATGTCCTTAATTGAAGACTGGACCTTGTTGCCTTGTCTCGAGTAGCCCACCTATCGACAAGTGGTACTGCCACAACAATTAGAGAACAAGCAAAGCTAAATCTTGAGAAGGACCTAATGGTCATGACTCTACTTTGACTTATTCGGGAAAACAAGACTCGAAAATTCTAAGTTGAAGATGGATTGATCTTCACGAAAGGGCACCAACTTTTTGTACCTAAGTTTGGAGGATTGAGGAGGATACTCTCCAGAGAGTGTCATGACACCCTATGAGTTGATCACTTGGAGTAATAGCATATCTTGAACCTACTACAAAAGGGTTATTACCAACCCAAGATGAAGGATGATATGATGAACTACACGAATATATGTCTCATTAGTTAACAAGATAAGATTGAACATCAAATCTGGTAGGGTTGCTAGAACCACTCATCGTACCTAGTAGGCCCTGGGAAAATGCTTTCCTCAACTTCATCATAGGGCTGCCTAAGACTGATGATTACTTGTACATCCTGGTGGTTGTAGACCGTTTGTCAAAATACACCATTTTTGTTCTGACATTAAAATATTGCTCCAGAGAGGCGACAGCATCTCTTTTCATCAAACCCATTGTCAAATAGCTTAGTAGGGGGAGGATGTTAAAATCCAAAACAATCCATGTAAATTTTTATATAATTTTTTTCATCTCTTTAATTTTTTCTAAGAATTTAAGTGAATTTAGTTTTAATTTTAGTATTATAAAAAAATTAGATACCTTACTGTGAAAATTGAAAACTTTTAATATATATTAGTACTAAAAGCTAAAAGGCTCAAAATCCTCTATATGGGAAAATAAATTCTTAAAATCTTTTTCTATATTCGATTATTACCTATTGCTACTAATTGCTTATTTATATTTTTACACTTTCAATTCGTGACTTATTTATGTCCAACATACTCAATATTGATATAATTTTCGTGTTGCGTTGTAGGATTGACCCCGACACTTAAACAGGCTTGGGAATCAACTTAGCTAGTGTCCAATCCCCATCCAGAACAGACATGCTGTACAATTTTGTAGCTATAAAATTTGGATCTTGACACCTAGCACAATATTAAAGTGATTGATTGGAAATACTATTGGCCCTGTCAATGGGTGGGAGGAATATATACTTATGTGTGGGCTAGTATGGATTTAAATGTTTGGAATGGTAAACGTTATTTTAGAAAATTGGAAGAAAATTAATTCTGAATATCTAATTTTGATATTTTGTTGTCGGATAAGATAAATTGGCATTTATCTTTAGAGCTCATAGTCTACCTAAGACTTGCGGTGTGCAACGGACTGAACCTATGGGCTATGTTTGGAGTGACAAATGTATTTTGAATCCGTTTATTAATCACAGATGAGTACAATTCTAGAACTAGTAGTTGTGCATAGCAAAATTGAACAGGAAATTTCTCTAATAAACAGGTATTAACAATTGAAACATTTCTGTTGATCTACCTGCAACAAAATCTTCAATCGTTCCAAAGGAGCAACTGCAGTACGTGAACTGCAACCAAAAGCAAACTATCTCAACACGATATTAGGCAAAATGCAGAACATAGGAATCAGTCTTCATTAGAGTTCTTCTATCATCAAAAATCCATCCCAAAGAACAAAAATCAGCAGCATAGCACTGTTGCACTTGCACACCATACTGGCCATTTAACGTGCAAGGAGGGATTGATGACATTGTAAGCAACTAACTAGCTAAATTCATAAGGATCCTTTAGAGAAATCGGTCATAGCTTGAACAATGATTATTGGCTCGCTTAGATGGCCTTTGGAGAGCATCGGATGAGATCATAATTTTCGTAAGGGGCAAAATGAATTATATAATTCAGCGTCGATGGTTTCACAGGCATTTATTAGATTGGAGAGCACCATTTACATAGTTTCTGGTTAAGTGGAGCTGAATTGGCACGTGAACAGAAAGAACTGTTCTTGTGTATAATCACACAAATCCGAACATCACAAAAGAGATCAAATTTTACTATTCTCGTACTTCTGAAGCGGGATGACCTCAGCATCAGTGTTAAAAGGAGACAGTTGACCAGTACATTTCATCAAGTACTGACAGCTCGAAATTCGACTTCGAGCTAGGTAAGATTTCTTTAATACTAAACCGTTCAACGATCGAAACTGCTTATAGCATAAAAATATAAAGACCAGAAGAAAAAAATGAATGCAAAGCATAGAGCAGAAGGAAAAGAGAAGGAAGAATCATAAACTTCTCCACTTACACTCCACCGGCGATGCCACCAGCGATGAGCGATTTGCAGATACTCTGTAAAGCGTGTTTACGAGGCTTGACGCCTTCAGTCGCAATCTTCGCTTCTTCAGCCAAATTCACAAACGTCGAAACCGCAGACTCGCTTGCCTTCACATCCTCCGATGCCATTTTTCAGACAACAAATTCAAGGACCGCACTCACCGAAACCCTAGCTCAAACAACGCCAAACTCCGCCGTTTGTCTACGTCAGGCGAACCAGTCTGGTCCTTCTGGAAAGTTCTTCTCGGATTAAGGCAGCAAGTGTACAGAAGATAAATGAATGAGAGAGAAAGAAGGACGAAGCGGAGTTCACAGAGGTCTATACAGCGACAGTCTACTTATGAGTAGTTGCTCCCCAACCGCCAGCAGATCGCTAGACGGTGGTTCTCCCGATGCTCCGGCACGGCGGCTGCAACCAGAAGTAGCTGTAATTAGGGTATGTGAACGCCAACGGAAATTCGTTTCTTGTCAAGTGAAGGCGCATCTAATCATTTACTTCGTTTGCTTAGAATCTCACATTTCTTGCATATTTATTTGTCCCCTATTTTTTATTATTTTGATGGTTAAAATTATATGACATATAATTTAATAAATTGAAATAAGTTATTA
>JAODPA010152590.1:0-14857 GCA_025585075.1 Nepenthes mirabilis
TATTTTTTTATTTTTTAAAATTAAAAACGAGGAGCGTTGAATTTTCATCATGATAACTACGATGCACAACGTACAAGGCACACGTTGTGGCACCCCTGAGCTCATGTGTGGTTATTCCTTTGCTTAGAATGGAATTCTTACCATTCTAATGAGAATGCTTAGAAGCCATGTGTTTTTTTCCCCCCTCTCCTCCATTATTAAAATATTGAGTAAATTCAAATGAGAAATTGCGAATTTCTTTGAGTAGGTAAAATTAGTTTAACCTGCCCTGGAGTAATGTGCAGATAAAACAAAGCAGTAGGCGGAATCCTATTGATATCGCTGATAACAGGATACTAATTCACCAATTGATAAAATGGCAATGTAGTTATTGAAGATCATAAATCATTGGCCAAACTGATTAGCATGTGAAATCGAAACATCAGCAGAAAGAAAACAAGAATAATAACAACAGGATCAGTGAATAACATGACTTCATTTATACAGTAAGAAATAAGCTAAAACTTCATTAATGGCTGCTTTGGCGTTGAATGGAAACCCATCTGTGGAGTAAAGAGGTCGGGAAACATATCAGCGAAGAACCTGTCAACAATGTCGAGAAAAGCAGGGCAAGTAAGGCGAGAGTAATAATGCAGAACCTCTTTAATGTCCCATGCATGATCCTCGTCCGGCATCTCCAACTCCTTCAACCGCTGCGCCACCAACACAAGCCTCCTCTCTCTGGTGGCTCTACGACACAATTCCATTTGCCTTTCTCTCTCTCCTTCATGGGTGTCTCTCTTTTCCCAAGGAAAATCTCTCCTTCCATTACGGTTCGCAAACCTTTCATGGCGGCGAACCTCTTCGTCGGCATGTTTGGTGGCTGCTTCTGCTTCTGCTTCTGCCGCCGTTTTCCTCCCTCCTTTACCTTTCATCGCAGTCCCACCGGAGTCTCTGGAAACACCATCGCGGCTCCGGTGACCCAAATGGGTATCCATACGAGCAGGCCGTCGGCCGCAAGAGAAGGGGCTGAAGGGAGGTGTCTTGGGCAGTCGTTGGTATGAATATCCGCCGGAGATGAATGACTTGAAATTTTCGAAAGTTCTCTGGAAGAATTTTCTGGTTCCGGCTATGGAGTTCCTTAGCAGCATCGTTGTTCTTCTTCTTCCTTTTTTTTTTTTTTCCTTTTTTTTGTCCTTTGGCCTGAGTACAGTTTGCTTGGAGAAGTAGAAGATGCGTAAGAGAACCGGTGAAGTGTGACTGCAGGTGATGGGCTGATTTAAAACGTCGTTGTTGTTACGGGGATCAAGCGTTCATTCGTCGTCATAGGGTTCTCTTCCACCTTACTTAATGGCCCCTCTTCTCTCTGACTTTCTCAATCTTTGAAAGCAATCAAGGTGGAAGCGTTTGTCGCCATTCGATTAGCAAATTAATGTTTCATATATGCCCAATCAACCCCACCAAACATATTTATCTATCAATCTATTTTTATATAAACTCAACAATACAAATTAATTGGTAAAATATTATATGACTAAATAATGTTAGAGTAATAAGCATTTTTCTTTGGATTAATATATTAAGTGGGTTTTCTTTAATATTTAATGGTGGGTGGAGTTGGTGTGTTGCCTCTTTTGAGTGGTATGAACACCGCCGGTGGTGGTTGAATATAGAGCATATGGACGGAGGGCTGGCTGATAAGTCAAAGTGTGTTGGAATTTTCTAAATCTACTTATAATTTGTTACTTAACTTTGAGTCATCCCATTTACCCATATTCAAAAGTACTTTGGTCCAAATGCTTTCTTCTGCCCTAGCCTTTGGTTACTGCGGTCAAAATGCCCGGTTAGACGGCCATTCTTTCATGCACCGCTTTCATTTTCGCTTTAGCATTGCCTACGTAGACTTTTAACGTGTTATGTGTCACTCTGAGGATTAAAAAAACATACCCACACATAATAATCATAAATTATTATAATTTGATGAGTTTTTTTTTTTTGAATTTATTTAAAAATAGTTAAATTATGAATATTTATTTAAAAATAAATAATCTAAACTTAAAAAGTAATCATATTTATCATTTTAAAAGATAGAATCCACCCGAACCCGTTTCCTACTGCAAGCCTAAAATGATATTTGTGTGTATGTCCCACAAATCGTGCTTTCCAAGGCTTAAAATTTCAGCTGGCCACGTCGTGAGAAGACTTATCAACTAACGCCCAAATTTCAATTTTCCTCGCAGCAACTGTTCACCGTTGATGGAAATGGTTTACCGAAGCATATGCGTATGCATGTAATTTATATTTCTTAGCATATAGAGAGTGACCCGTTACATGTTTATTTTTTAAATAGATTTTTAAAATGTCAAATTCGAACAGTATTATCCTTATAATAACATGGGGAGATTATTTTGGTTTTTAAAGGATGGAAATATAATTAGGAGGGCACGTATCATAAATCAGGGCATGCAGAATGGCCTTGATTGATGCATGAAGTTTCACCCAAAAGTCATTGGTAAGTTCCAGGGAAGAGATTTTGCGACCATGTGTTAAATTGTATTAATGATAAAAAAAAAACAGTTGTCTAAACTTAACAGAAGAGTTTGTGTTATTATTTTTTCGAGGTGAAATGATAATTATAAGAAGCCCATTGTGATAAAGTGAGATTATTGTCTCTTTTTATAGCTTGTGATAGATGAGTTTCATGTGCTAGCAAAACATTACAAGTTAAAGGTCTATATATATAGCTTTTTTTCTCATTTGTAAATAAAATTCACAGTAATAATCTTCAAGAAAAAATCTACCTATATCTATTTTGTGTGTACATATATATTATGGATATCGTGGGTAAATTTTTTATAGAATATTCCACCATTAATAATAAAATATTTAATAATAGGTGAAATAAATAGGCAAGATTTTAATCTTGACTAAATTGATATGGGTCTAAATTTATTTTTATTGTCTATTTATTTATATTTTCAATAGTTAAGAGATAGAGCTTCATGAAATGTGACCGAGTGAGACATTAAAGGAACCCCCTTGGATACTCTATCCCTTCATTGGGCCACCAAGTCTAGCACTATCACAAGCTTTTCAACCATAGTTTACAAATGCAAGGTTACTTTTGCCTGTAAGACACAAAAATTTTGATTAAGAACTTATCCCTTTGAGTTTTATGTGAAACTTTAGAAAATCAAGATTTTAAATCTATTCTTATCGTAGCACTTATAGCCTTATTCTTCAATTTTTAACTTCTGTAGTTTCTCTTTGTTTTTGATCCCTTTTATTATTTATTTATTTTTTTAATCGGTTCAGTATCAGTTTTATGCATGATTTTGTTTGAAGTTTCTTCACCAACTACACTACAAGTGTAAAAGCCATGCTTTTCCCCCTTTTGCATGACCATATAATATTAAAAAGGTGGCTCATTGGTTTCATTTATTAGATTATATGCCAATTGATTCAAAATTGATGAGTATGCCAATAATGGACTGGCTCAAGAAAGAGAAGCGACTCAGATCCACAACGGCCAATTTACGCTTGGACGATCAACGTCAATCGTTGACCGGATAAAAGGTTAATAAGTTAGGAGAAGTCCAAGAGCAGGATAGACAACTTGCTCCCAAGACGGTCAACGCTTCCATTGATTGGGAGTATAACCGGTTGACCGTTTGAAAACCAGGCTCCAAGTGGGTCAAGCCTAGTTTAGCCCACACGTCTGTCCTCGACCAGTAACAGTCTTTTCCCTTAATTTTGTGCTCTCTACAAAAGGTAATATCTATTGTAACGGTCATCAGTAGATTCAATAGGCATTTCTGAATGAAGGCACCAGAATCCTTTCCCTAACTGTTGAAAACCCTAACGGTAACTAAATATAGAAGAAAAGTAATCAATCCAGTGATCGTTATTGCCATAAGGACTCTACGCTAGAAAAGACAGTGATCCCGATAGAGCGCGGGAATCAAGTCCTTCTGTACAAGGAAGGCATCGCAGCACAACTGCTATAAAAGGCCATGAAGTTCACACTCCAATGCACGTTCTCATTTGCCTACAAAAACCTTATACAGCAAAAGTTATCACGCTTTCAGCATTCTAGCGCTCTCTCACTCTCACTCTCTTTGTTGCTACGTTTCCAGGAAATACAGTACTTAGAGACTTCGCTCCTTATGAATAATAAAAGCCTCTCTATTTACGAGAGTACCACCACATTACAAACACTCATCGCATCCATACATCGCATCTCATTGCATCCACCTTCTTATTTTGAAGGCTACTTACTGACTTGAGCAACGGAGTATTTTCAGTGGAACAACGTTCCACCGACACCTGACCTCCTATTTATGTTGTGGTATGCATGATCCAGATTGGGTGGACGGAGCCGAACTCAGACGGACGACTTGACCCAAATTTGTTCAAAGTTTGGATCCATGACACATCATTGGCGCTATTTGTGGGAACGTTACAAAAAACCTACCACTTTTCACAACAGCTTCCCTGTTTAATTCCATAATGAATTCATCCTTCAAAATAGTGAACACCAGAGCATAAGCTAGCAGTCCCGCAAGAGACGCAGCCACATCTGACCAGGGCCACCTGCTGGTAACCTGGTCAACGGGGTAGCCAACGGATTACTTGCCCAATTTTTTGAGAATTTAACAGAACAAATGAGCAACATGAATCAAATGCTTCAGATACTTTGAGCCCGCTAGAAAAATAAGAAACAGGGGGCTCTGCCTGCTGCAATCCCTACTCCAGCTTTCAGGAGAGGAGGTCAGAAGAAGAAGAAGCCATCCAAGAAAACCAAGAAGTTGGGTGACACTCAAGCTCCAGAGGACTCACACGCCCAGAGCCTTCCAAGGCTCAAAGGACGTTTGGGCAGCAGAACTCCAGATGAGAGTTAAGAGCGAATGAATCCCCGATACTCTCAGGCGGAGACCAGGCATCAGGCGCAAGAAGGAGCCTCCAGAATCGTTAGATCCATTGGTGGTAGTAACCGGATAGCTACTTGCCATGTCAAAGAAAGAACAGAGTTGAGAACCTACTTTAACTCCAAAAGGACTGGCAACGCTACCCGCACGGATTTGGTGGTGAAGAAGATCTTGAACAGCGTGTTCAAGGATATCAAATAAGCCATGGATCTGGACAGATCTCTCTTTACAGCACGGATCTTGAATCGCCCTTTACTGTCAAAGTTTAAGATGCCAACCCTTAACTCTTATGATGGGAGTGCTGATCCTATGGATCACCTAAATCACTTTCACACCTATCTGAGTCTCCAGGGGTTAGAAGATGCAGCGATGTGTCATCGCCTCCCTCTTACGTTGAAGGGAGACGACCGCATCTAGTTCCATCGTCTCCTATCAAATTAGATTTAGAGCTTCTGAGAGCTTATTGATCTCTTCTTAACGCAATACGCTTCCAACCGTCGGGAAGAAAAGTAGCCATAGCATCTCTCCCCCATCAAGCAGAAGCAGGAAGAGAATTTGAGAAAGTTCCTGGATTGCTTTGTGGCGGAGGCCAGAAGAATTCCCAAGCTCACGGAAGAGATAAAGCTTTGCAGTTTCATCTTTGCCTTAACGTCTTGAGACCTTTTTAGGCACCTAGCGCATAAGAATCTGAAGACCTTCCGAGAGGCAGACTCCATCACCAGGGCCTACATAGCAGTCGAAGAGGCAAACGAGGCTATGCGTCCTGAAATGACCAAACATCCTCACTTTTTCCCAACTGAGGGAAAAAGGAAGTACAACGGCGGCGCTCACTCTCGCATGAAGTAACATAGGACTGGAGTACCAAAACAAAGGGATTACGGGCGGATCAACCTGACACCTCTGACTGACACGCGCTCCAACGTCCTCATACAAATCCATGGAAAACAATTCTTTAAGTGGCCAAAATCACTTAAGAAAGAAGAGGGAGAAAAGCCAGCGAAATAATGCTATTTCCATCGATCTCCAAGACACTCCACGGAAGATTGTAAGACGCTTTAGTGGGAGATCGAGGAGTTCATCCTGAAGGTTCACCTCACCAGGTTCGTCAGGAACCTTAGACAGAGCTTTGGTACCTCAGGCAGGGAAGTGCCGGAGACTTTCCAGCCTCGGAATCGGATCATGACTAGAGTGGTCGATATGATCACAACTCAACCGGTCAAGATCCTAGCGGATCACAAGGAGCAGCAGATTGGGGAAAAGAAGCAGGGCACAGAAGACAACGTCATTAACTTTAGTGATAATGACATGAGCCATGTAATCGCCCTCCATGTAGATCCCCTTGTTGTATCCACGCTCATTTCAGACAATAGTATCGACTACCAATTGAAATGAATCTTTTATAGATAATGAAAATACCTGAGATTTGCTTTATCTTGATGTATTTTCTAAACTTAGTTTAAAAAAGAGTCAATTGAAACCTGTCAAAAGCCCGCTCTATAGTCTTGACAATGAGCCAGTAGCCGTCTAAGGGACAATCAGTTGGAGGTCACCCTAGGCACGTACTCAAGAATGACGAGTCATACACTTACCTTTCTAGTCATCAACCTGCCTTCCATGTACAACGCTATACTTGGCCGCTCATGCCTAATAGCGCTGAGAGCAATCACTTTATTACCGAACCTCAAAATGGAATTCCCGACAGCATACAGTATTGGTGAAGTGTTTGGTGATCAAGTAACTGGACGGACATGTTATATGTCCCAGATCACTTCGAGTGGCAGCATAAAGGCAGCAGGAGAGCATGACCATCAAGATGAAGCAACCATACAACAGGCACAGTCTGGTGAGGTAACCGATTTAATCTCACTGAATTCGGAAGATCTGAAGAGGTGCACACAAATCAAGTGCTCACTCACCGGGATACTACACGACGAGCTAATAGTATTCTTGTGACAGAGCGCTAACGTCTTCGTGTGGACTCCTGCCAACATGCCTGGGATTCCAACCGGAGTAATGGTCCACAAGTTGGATCTCGATCCCGACGCAAGCCCATCAGGCAGAAGTGTAGGTACCGTTCCGTGGAGAAACTCATCACCATCTAGGAGGAAGTGAAGAAGTTGCTGGACGCCGGCTTCATCAGAGAGGTGTAATACCCGAATTGGCTCTTCAATGTCGTCCTAGTAAAGAAAAGTAACAGAAAATGACAATGTGCGTCAACTTTACCGATGTTAATAAAGCCTGTCCAAAAGATAGTTTCTATTTACCCCGGATCAACTTGTTGGTGAACTCAACATCTAGATATGAGCTACTAAGCTTTACGGACGCGTACTTGGGCTACCACCAGATCTAAATGAGTCCAGAGGATGAGGAGCACACCTTATTCATGACGGACCAAGGCACCTACTGCTATAAGGTCATACCATTTGATCTGAAGAATGCGGGTGCCACTTATCAGAGGCTCGTGAACAAGATGTTTGAGAAGTAAATCAACAGCAATATAGAGTTGTACGTCGACGACATAGTCGTCAAGAGTAAGACCACCAATGATTATATTCACGATCTGACTGAGTCCTTCGAGGTACTCTGCACGCACCAAATGAAGTTTAATCCTTTAAAATGCGTCTTTGGAGTGTCCTCAGAAAAGTTCTTGGGTATCATCGTCTCTTAATGAAGGATCTAGGTAAACCTAGAGAGAATCAAGGCCCTCATGGATATGACTTCGCCACGGAGTGTCAAAGATGTCTAGAGGCTAATTGGACGACTAGCAACATTGTCCCGCTTCTTGGCCAAGTTAGTGGACAAGTATTAGCCTTTCTTCAAAGCCCTGAGAGGAACAAAAGCAAACGGGTTTCAGTGGATTGTAAAATACTCGGCAGCCTTTGACGAATTGAAGTAGTACCTGGCCAGTCCGCCGTTGCTAACGTCACCCAATGACGGAGAAGAGCTGTACCTCTATATGGCAGTATCGGAGGTAGCTCTCAACTCTGTCCTCATACACCAAGACTCCGACTCTCAGCGGTCGGTCTACTATGTGAGCAAGACGTTGACTGGTGTAGAGACGCACTACCCACGCACAAATAAGTTAGCCTTGACACTTGTCTTCTCTGCCCGAAAATTGAGACATTACTTACAGGCTCATCGCGTAGTCATTCTGACTGACCAACCACTGAAGAGCATATTCCAGAAATCCAACGTTTCTGGACAATTGGTTAAGTGGACTATCGAGTTGGGAGAGTTCGACATTAAATTTCGGCTTAGACCAGCCATCAAAGGGTAGGCTCTGGCCGACTTTCTCATCGAGATAATGACACCAATTCCTGATTAACAGCAGACTGAGGACGTAGGACTGCATGGGAAAGAGCCAGAATGGGTTTTCAACGTAGACGGATCGTCTACGGACTCAGACAGCGGTGTCGGAGTGGTCCTGAGGACCCCAGACGGGTCTGAGGTGAAGTACTCCCTCAAACTCAACTTCCTGGCAACCAATAACATTGCCGAGTACGAAACCCTATTAGCCAGGCTAATATTAACAAAAGAGTGCTCTGCCAGACGACTAACCGTCTATACTGACTCTGAGTTGATCATTAACTAGGTAAACGGAAATTTTGAGGTGTGCAACCCTCACTTAGTCTAGTACTTGGTTAAGTCGAAGGATGCCATCCGGAGATTTGATAAACTAGACCTGGTCTACGTACCTAGAACTGAAAACTGGAAGTTCAATTAACTTGCCAGGGCAGCGGCGGCTAAAAATCTAGAACAGTATCCAAACAAGGAGGAATAGGAAGCAATACAAATCTCCCACATGGAAAGTTGGATGATGCCTTACCAGAGATACCTAGCGGATGGAAAACTGCCAGACAATGCGGACGGAGCCAAGCGGATCAAGAAGACAGCCGACTGGTACACCATAATCGACGGACGACTATATCACCAAGGCTATTTGACTCTGTACCTCCGGTGCTTAACTCCTATGAAGGCTGACGACGCCTTGAGCGAAGTCAAATTGGGATCTGCGGATCGCATATCGACGGAAAAAACCTAATGTTCAATATTATGTGCTAGGGATATTACTGACCGACAGTAAAGAAGGACGCCCTCGACTTCGTGAAAAAAGTGTGAAAATTGTCAACTCCACGATAATTTTTACTATCAATCGCCCGCTGAATTGAGATCTCTTCAAACTCCTTGGCCTTTTGCATAATAGGGGCTCGTTATTCTTTACCCATTTTCCATCGCAATGGGGCAAAGAAAATTCATCATCGCAGATATCGTCTACTTCACCAAGTGGGTGGAAGCTACCACATTGGCTAAGATCACCAAGCACAATGCTTTAGAATTAGTTTGCCAGAACATAGTTAGCAGATTTGGCATTTCCGAGATCATAGTGACTAGCAACAGAATCCAATTTTCTGAAAAATACTTCACCTAGTATTACACCAATCTAGGTATCAGATTGGTCCATACTTTGATGGCGTATCTGCAGGTCAATAGACAGGTGGAGGTTACAAACCGCAGGCTATTCCAAATCTGAAGACCAAGTTGGAGGATGCAAGGGACTCCTGGGTCGACAAGCTACCCTCCATCCTATGGTCTTACCGGACGACTCCAAAAGAATCGAATCGCAGGACGCCATTTAATCTCTGCTACGGGACTAAGCAGTAATTTCGGTTGAGATTGGACTTTTAAGTCTTAGGGTTGAGTCCTTTGACTCACAAGGTAACTCCCAAAAAATTCGGAAATACCTAGACTTACTGGAGGAAGCCCGCGATACTAACAGAATGCGGATAGTAGCCTACCAATAACAAGTCATCCACTATTACCACAAGAAGGTAAAAGTGCGGCAATTTGAGGTTGGGGAATTGGTTTTGAGAAGTATCAACACTACAAGTAAGACCACCAATTGGAATAAACTTTTTTCGAATTGAAAAGGTTATTTCCTAATTTCGACAATTCTGCAGAATGGAGTATACAAACTCTACGCCCAGAACAGCAGGTTGGTCCCATGGATGTGGAACAGCATATCAGAGGCCTCATAAGGACGTATGCGAGTGGCCAACTCATTCTCCAGTGGTGTCATCTATCCCAAGAGTTGGTCAGTATGTCTTGTCGGCTGGTCAACTTCCTCTCTCAGATGGACAATCTCCTCATTCAGGGTGATGTTTTCCTCCTCCAGGCTCGATATCACAGACTGAAGGGCAGTTGTGTCCTTTTAGTGCTCCACCTTAAGCAGCTTTATCTCTTCCTCGAACCAGAAAATCTCTCTATCATGGTTTGAGATCACTAGGTCCCTTTGGCGTAGTCCCTTGCTGACTGCATCCATTATTCTCTCCTTTTACAAAAGCCAAGAACAATAAGTAATAAGCAACGGAGAGAAAAATGAAAAGGAAAGTTTCGAAGGTTTACTTGCTAGACTCTACGATCTGGCCTCACTGGCCTACTCCGAGACCTTGGCCCTGATGGCGGAGGATTGGAAACAATAATCTCTCGGACAGGCTATGCAGAAACCTCCGCCACAAACTCCTCCAGCAATTCTATAGTAAGGCCAACCTCCTAAGCAGGCTCTCCGGTGGCAGGCTCCTCCGTCAACTTAATGCTGATGCCAACCACCTCTAGAGGCTCTCTAGTGGTTGGTACCTCAGGCACCTCCAGGAGCTCACCGGCCGCTGGCTCCTCAGATAATTCAGCAGCCTACACAATAGAGATCTCAGCAGGTGGCTCCAACTGTACCGCCAAGTGTTTCAGCTGCGGTAGAGCAAGAATGACACTCTTCGCAGTGGAGCACAGTTTGGCCCTATATGCCTCCAGTGAATCGGCCAGCCAAAACATAATCTGGCTCTATGGAGAAAGTAGAAGGCATCACCGCTACCGCCTTTTTCTGCCTTAGATTGTTGGGAGCTTCTTTGGTGGAAGGTGCACCGACAGACTCGATCATAAGGGCCCTAGCATTTCTCTTACGGGAAGGCACATTCTTGGTTTTCTTAGCCTATCGTGCCTTCTTGGCCTCTGCACGAGAAACTAAATAGTCTCTCCAAAATTTTGGAAGGTGGCCCTCCATCAACTTCAGAAGCAGTTCTACCGCAACAGTCTCCTCGTCGATGGGCGTCCCGGTATAAATATCAGGCATCCTGCCCAAATCTCTAGCCAAGGGCTAGGATGCGTCCACATGAAAATAGAAGAATCGGTTTTTTTAATTCTTCAGAAAATCATATGTAGCACTACTAATTTGGAGTCTTCGTGGGGACAACGACACCGACCTCCACCCTGGACGCACTGAAACATCACTCCATCCGCCTCCACCATCAATAGCTTTGAATGCTAACGGAGAAAGATGAAAAGTATACACAAGTAACGCACAATATTGACGTGAAACCGTGCTATGGGGATTTGAAGAGCGGTCAAAATATCCAACAGCTCGTTATGAACTAGGAGGCGTAACTCACTCCTCAAGTGGGCCTCACATATGATGATACAGCCCTCAGGAGGGGAGCCCGTCATATCTTCTTTGCCGGGCACCCTAAAGACGATCTCCTTCGGAATGTTGTACTCAATGTACAACTTCTTCACTTCATTGGCTGTGATTACGGAAGCTATCTGGGTAACAAAAAGTGTCATGAAAATAGAAGAAAGAAGGTTCTAGAACACTTAAAAAATTTTCAGGAATGACATCATAAGAAGTTTGAAACATAACAGATGGAGTACTTAAAGGTGTGTGAACGTTGGAGAAAGAGAACCATCTCGTAAATATGTCCCCATCATTGTTGACACGTGTCGCTCCCTGAAAGGGTGCCAATGAATCAAATCCCTTGGCGCATTAATTACCAGAATCGCAAATTCACTACATGCAGACATGTGGCCAACTTTTCGACTAACAGTCCAGCAGCATGATGGCGTGTCGTTTCAACTCTCACTAGTTCTTTGGATTCTGGCCTAAACGGTCAACAAATCCGATCAACGTTTCCTTCATCAGTTCTCTGAATTTTGGCCCAGGAGGTCAACGAATTTGGTCAACGCTTCCTTCAGCAGTTCTCTGGATTCTGGTCTAGACAATCCGATCAATACTTCCTTCAGTAGTTCTCCGAATTTTGGCCCAGGTGGTCAATGAATTTGGTCAACACTTCCTTCAACAGTTCTTTGGATTTTGGCCCAGGCGGTTAACGAATCCAATCAACGCTTCATTCAACAATTCTCCAAATTTTGGCCTAAATGGTCAACGAATCAAGTCAACAATTTTCTCAGCCAGCTCTCCGAATCTTGACTTTATGGTCAACAACTACAAACAACACTATCAATAGACTAAGAGTTATCGTCAATTTTGTCACCAGGTCATCTCAAGCAGGTAACCCAGCCACTCACGTCCCATCTTGAACATACTGAAAGCCGAAGTTCCAAACCACCAGTATAGGCACGCCAGTAATGGGATGGCCTAAGAAAGAGGAGCGACCCAAATCCACAATAGCCCATTTACACTCGGATGGTCAATGCCAACCGTTGACCAGACGAAAAGCCAATGAGTCAGGAGAAGCCCAAGAGTAGAACGGACAACTTGATCCCAAGACGGTCAACACTTCCGTTGACCGTGAGTATGACCAGTTGATCGTTTGAAAACTAGGCCCCAAGTGGGCAAACCAAGTTTAGCCCACACGTCCATTTTCGACTAGTAACGGTCTTCTTCCCTAATTTCGCGCTCTCCACAGAATGCAATTTCTATTGTAACGGTTATCAACAGATTCAATGCGCATCCCTGAAGGAGTTTGTCAGAATCATTTTTCTATCTACTGGAAACCCTAAATGTCATAATATATAGAAGAAAAGTAATCAATCCAGCGACCGTTACTACCATAAGGACTCCATACCAGAAAAGGCAACGATCCTAGTAGAGTGCGGTAATCAAGCCCTTCTACATGAGGAAGATATTGTAGCAAAACGGCTATAAGAGGCCATGGAGTTCTCACTCCAAGGCACATTCTTATTTGCCAGTAAAAACCTTATACAACAAAAGCTCTTACGCTTTTAACATTCTAGCACGCTCTCTCTCTCTTTGTTACTACGTTTCTTAGGAATAAAGTACTTAAAGACTTCACTCCTTACGAGCAACAATAGTCTCTCTACTTACGAGAGTACCACCACATTACAAACACTCATCGCATCCATACATCACATCGCATCCACCTTCTTATTTTGAAGGTTACTTATTGAATTGAGCGTCAGAGTGTTTTCGATGGGACGACATCTCGCCGACACCTGACCTCCTATTCGTAGTTGTAGTATGTAGGATCCAGACTCAATGATGAAGCCAGACTCAGACAGACAATTTGATCCGAATCTGTTCAAAACTTAGATCCATGATGCATTAAAAATTATTGAACAAAACAACAAAATATATGCGAAACAAATTTACTCATTGATGGGATCCAAGCATCAAGGATCTATCATAGGCCTTCAAGTTTCTAGTTGTCAGAGCTATAATTTTGTAGTGCGAATTTTGTGGTCTATAAACTCGGTTAGTTAAGAGCAGTCCCATGGACTAATGGCTAGTCCGTTGAAGCCCGTCAGGCCACAATTTAGGTCTTTGAATGACTAAGACCTTGTCCGTGTCTCAACCATGGCATCTCTATTAGGCCTTTATAAAT
Source organism: Nepenthes mirabilis (assembly GCA_025585075.1). Taxonomy (NCBI): domain Eukaryota; kingdom Viridiplantae; phylum Streptophyta; class Magnoliopsida; order Caryophyllales; family Nepenthaceae; genus Nepenthes; species Nepenthes mirabilis. The sequence goes on from JAODPA010152590.1 coordinate 13,538, forward strand.
CGTCAAATTCTATATTTAAAGGAAATTCAAATTGAGTTGAAATAGACTCAAATTTAAGGATTTTTGTGTTTCAGAAAGATTAATCTATACTCGACGTCAAGTGCAAGGATTCTTTGAGAGATTAAGGGCAAGTTGGCATATTACTTGCACTCGATGCAGAATCAGCGTGATTTTGAGTAGCTCAAGGATTCTTTGCAAGTTGGCCAGAGATCTTTTCTGATGTGTGAAATTAATCCTTTGAAAGAGAAAATGAGACATCAGCCCTCCATTTTTTTTGGTTATGATTTGTTCTTTAATATTTGAAGTTTCTCTTAATCATAAAATAAGACTTTTCGATCCATAATTATAAAACAAAACTTTTCGATCCATACATGGAAGCTACCAGTATTATGTTACCATTAAGGATGTTAAAATTTTCACATAATAAACGAGTTCATTTAAAACGATTTATAGTGAAAATTTTTCTCTCTTTGCTCAACAAGCTGTGTGTTTAAGATGGCTCCCTCTTCAACCTTAATTCATAACATTATATTTATACTGGTGAATTGTTACTCGAACTCTTGAGATCTGTAGTTCAAGCTCCCTCTATCAAGACTCTCATGGTAGTACCATGGAAGACTTTTGCTCAAAGAAAAATTCATATGAACACCAAGCAAAAATCCTATAAGAAACATCAAAATTTGTGTGAACATCGAGTGAATTTTTTTTATCAGCAATTGAAATGATAACTAATATGTATAATTAACATGAAAGTCACAGTGAAGAGATCCAAAAACCCAATGCATGTTGTCGTCTTACCATTAACTCATCCCTTAATTACCGAAAAAGCTCACCTCTCCATAACACATGATAATCTTAGATTGTTTGTATAGTTGTCCTTCAGACTTTTAAAACCCAGTTGCAAGAGGATCGTCACCTACTCCTCAGGTTTTCGATCCTCTTCATCCAATCCCAAGGATCGACCGGCAACTATTGGCTTTTAGCCCAGCTAACAACAAGCCTATTCGCAGTTGCTTTTTCTAATAATTTTGTTTTATCCTTACTATTACTTATTAACATTATATTTAAACTTTGAATTAACTTGAGCATTAAAAAAAAAAAAAAAATCTCCCATGAGAAAACCCTAGAGCCCTAGTAATAATGTGGTTCTCATTGTATTACATGAGTTTTGCATTCTAGAATCCGTGGTCATCTAAGACATGGATCGACCATCACACGGGTCAAATCTAAAAATAAAATCCAGTTATTATTATTTTTTACTTTCATTATTTAAATTTTGTTCTAAACTTATAACTTATACTAATTTGTGGTATGTAAAAA
>JAODPA010152601.1:0-14855 GCA_025585075.1 Nepenthes mirabilis
TGTATGATATAAATAGTTGTGTGTGTGGGCATGTATGTGTATATATATATATATATATATTGATGGGTACACCAAAAATGGGCTAACCCCACAAAAGTCAAAGGCCCAATACGACGGTCAATACTCTAACGGCTCAATTGAAAAACGGGCACAAAAGCTGAAAAGCCCAAGACGGCCAACGCTGGCGTTGACCGTCGGGCGGCCAACTTCCAAATAGACGATCAATCCAAATGTTGACCGTCTGCCTTGTACGTATTAAGCCCAAAGGGGCTCTTCTACAGTAATGGGCTTGGCTTACTCAGGCCCATGGCCCATCTGGCGGCTGACGACGGATATCCTTCACAAAGAAACAATCACGCCCACCTTGGCAACCGGCATTCGCTCAAGAAGGCAAGCCAGCCAAGGTGGACAGAGGGGATCACGCCTTCCAAAGGAGGAAGATCACCCTCTCAGCCATAAAAATAAACCCTAGAATCATCAGGAGGGCGCTCAGCCATGCTTCCATTGACACAGGCTTTCTTCGAGACTTGCATTGACGCACGCTTTCTTGAACAATTCCAACTGCCTACGCTTTCGAAAAGACGATTGTGTACTTAGAGAAATCGACCTTCTCTGCCGCCAACATTCTCCAAAAACCCTAAGGCAACAAGCGAGCCCTCACGGCTGTTTACTGCCTTCCCACTACCCAAATTCAAGAAGACCCCACGTCTCTCTTACATCAGAGTCAAACACTCAAACTCTCTTTCTCTCTATTTTCAGTTTCTTCCTTTTGAAGACTGTTTTACTGACTTGAGCGTCGGAGTGTTTTCGGTGAGACAATTTTTCGTCGATAACGCTGACCTCTTGTTCCTTTTAGTGGTGTGCAGGATTCGCACTCAGTGAACGGAACCCGTCCTAACCATCCAGAAGAATCCGAATATTCGAAGTCGGATCCAGGTACGCATCATTGGCGCCGTCTGTGAAAAACGCTTACAAAAAGCCTACCACAAAAATCTACACAAACTCTCTCTGTCACCTTCTGATTCTACAATGGTGAACACGAGAGCTCAAGCTAGCAACCCCGCTAGAGACCCTGCTAACCCCGACCAGGACCACACTGTTGGTGCCATGGTCAACGGGGCCACGGGGGGAGTTCCACTGCCTTACTTTCAACAACTGGTGGAGCAGATGCAGGCCAACAATCGCCTGCTCCAATTACTTTGTGTGCAGAACAAGCAATAATAACAAGCGGCTCCACCAGCAGCCATTCCTACTCCTGCCACCAAAAGGGGTGGCCAAAGGAAGAAGAAGCCGGCCAAAAGGCCCACGAAAGCCGGAGACAATCCGGCACCAGCGTCCTCCCGCATCCCTGGCCATAACAGGCCTATGGAACACTCCGGGAGTACGTCTCCGACAGAGAGCCCAGAAAGAAGAAATCCTCGATACTCACGGGCAGAAGATAACAATGCAGTCCAGGAGCGAGCCTCCAGGACTGCCAGGTCCACTGGAGGCAGCAGCCGACCGACTGCTGAACCTGCCAGAAATAAGACAGAGTTGAGGGATTACCTTAACTCCAAACGATCAGCCAATGCCACTCGCGCCGATCCGTGAGTGGACCAAATCTGGAACCACGTGTTCTAGAATGACGAGCGCGCCATCGACTTAGACAGATCTCCTTTCACTGCGGAGATCCTGAACCATCCACTGCCATCAAAGTTCAAGATGTCGTCCCTTGACTTATACGATGGTGGCAGTGATCCGGTTGACCACCTGGATTACTTCCGCACCCATCTAAGTCTACAAGGGCTAGAAGACTCGGCAATGTGCCGCTGCTTTCCACTCACCCTGAAGGGAGATACCAGAATCTGGTTTTACCATCTCCCTTCAGGCACAGTCGGCAGTTTCTATGAGCTCACGGACCTCTTCCTGGCTCAGTACGCTTCAAGCCGACGAGAAGAGAAACAGCCATGGCACCTCTCCCACATAAAGCAGAAACCAGGAGAGAATCCACGACGTTTCCTGGATCGCTTCGTGGCTGAAGCCAGAAGGATCCTCAGGATCACAGAGGAGATGAAGCTGGGCAGTTTCATCTCTGCGCTTATTTTCGGTGACTTTTTCAAGTACCTGGCCCACAAAAATCCTCAAACCTTCCGTGAGGCGGAATCCATCACCAGGACCTACGCTACAGCAGAAGAGGCCAACGAGGCAAAACGTCCTGAGCGGGCGGATCAGCCTCGGCCGTTCCCTGGGGAAGGGAAGAGAAAATACAATGGCGGAGAACACACCCGCCAGAAGCAGCGCCGGACTGGGCACCCAGAATGCAGAGATTATGGGCCCACCAGTTTCACACCTCTAACAAACACGCGCGCCAACGGCCTCATGCAGATCCGTGGGAAAAAATTCCTGAAGTAGCCCAAACCACTAAAAAAAGACTCTGGAAACCAATCAAAGTACTGTGACTTTCATCGCTCTGCTGGCCATTCAATTGAGCACTGCAAGACACTGCAGAGGGAAATTAAAGACCTGATTCGCAGAGGACACCTCACGAAGTTTGTTAGAGGCCCTGGACAGAACTTAGGAGCGGCTGATGAAGAGGGGCAGGAGCAGACTCATCCCGAAACAGGATTGCGGCAGGAGTGGTTAACAAGGTCACCACCCGACCTGCCAAGAGCCCGACGGATAGCAAGGAGCAACAGACTGGGAGAAAGAAGTAGCGCACAATAGATAATACTATTAGCTTCAGTGATTGTGACTCAAATCATGTAATGTCCCCCCATGCTGATCCCCTTGTAATCTCAGCACTCGTTTCAAATGGTACTTCAGACTAACAGCTGAAATAAGTCTTTATTGATAATGGTAGCTCTAAAGACTTGCTTTACTTGGATGCGTTCTTTAGATTATGCTTAAAAAGGAACCAATTAAAACCCACAGAATGACCTTTATACGGCCTTGACAATGAACTGGTGCCTGTTCAAGGGACAATCCAACTGGAAGTCACCCTGAGCACCTATCCGAAAATAGCAAGTCACATGCTAACCTTTCTGGTAGTTGACCTGCCCTCAGTATACAACGCTATACTGGGCAGACCTTGCCTGGCGACATTCGGGGCAGTTACCTCGATTCTGCACCTCAAAGTGAAATTTCCAACACCCTACGCTGTTGGGGAGGTGTTAGGCGACCAAATAATTCGATGGACATGCTACATGTCCCAGATTGTCCCTAGCGGTAGTACTAGTACGGTGGGAGAACTCGATCACCGAGATGAGACCACCCTGCGACAGAAGCAGTCAGGTGAAGCCACAGATCTGGTCCCACTAAATCCAGAGGAACCGGAGAAGTGTGTGCAGATTGGTGGCTCACTCACTGGCACACTACGCGCTGAACTGACTGCGTTCCTGCAACGGAACGCTGACTTATTCGCATGGACTCCCGCAGACATGCCTGGGAATTCGGCTGAGATGATGGTCCACAAGCTGGGCCTTGATCCTGACCGAAAGCCGGTCAGGCAGAAGCAGAGGAACAACTCCGTCGAAAAGCTGATCGCCATCCAAGAGGAGGTGAAAAAGCTACTGGACGTTGGGTTCATTAGGGAAGTCCAGTACCTAGATTGGCTTTCGAATGTCGTCCTGGTTAAAAAGAGTAACGGAAAATGGCGAATGTATGTCGATTTTACCGACGTCAATAAGGCCTACCCGAAAGACAGTTTTTCCTTGCCCAGGATCGACTTACTGGTTGACTCCACAGCTGGACATGAGCTGCTCAGCTTCATGGACGCCTATTCGGATTACAACCAGATTCGAATGAGTCCGGAAGACGAGGAGCATACCTCGTTCATGACAGACCAGCACACCTACTGCTACAAAGTTATGCCCTTCGGACTAGAAAACGCTGGGGCAACTTACCAATGACTGGTCAACAAGATGTTCAAAAAGCAAATTGGTCGCAACATGAAGGTCTACGTCACGACATGCTCATCAAGAGCAGGGTCACTGGCGACCACATACGTGACATGGAAGAATCATTTGAGGTGCTTCGCCAGCACCAAATGAAGCTGAATACAGCCAAGTGCGTCTTCAGGATAGCCTCTAGGAAGTTCTTGGGTTTCATCGTCTCCCAGCGAGGGATCGAGGCAAACCAAGAAAAGATTAAGGCCCTCACTGACATGGCTCCCCCACGGAACGTCAAAGACGTCCAGCGATTGACTGGGCGGCTTGCAGCTTTGTCCCGCTTCATTGTGAAATCTTGTGATAAATATCAGCCCTTCTTTAAAGCTCTGAGAGGGATGAAATCCAACGGATTCCAGTGGACGGCTGACTGCCAGTCCGCCTTCAATGAATTGAAGCAGTATCTGGCCAGCCCGCCACTGCTAGCGTCACCCAAGGACGGGGAGGAGCTGTACCTTTATTTGATAGTATCGGAAGTGTCCCTTAGCTCCATCCTCGTGCACCAGGAATCCAATACCTAGTAGCCGGTCTACTATGTGAGCAAAATGTTGACCGGCCCAGAAATGCGCTATCCACGCGCTGAAGAAATGGCGCTAGCACTTGTCTTTGCAGCACGGAAATTGAGTCCATACTTTCAGGCACACCACATAGTGGTCCTTACTAACCAGCCGCTGAAAGGCATACTCCAGAAACCCGACGTTTTTGGATGGCTAGTGAAGTGGGCTATTGAATTGGATGAGTTCGACATCGAATTTAGGCCCAGACTCGCCATAAAGGGCGGGCTCTGGCTAACTTCATCGTTGAGGCCACGACCTCGATTCACGAGGAACAGCCCACAGAAAACGAAGAATAGCCCAACGAGGTCCCAGAATGGACACTCCACGTGGACGGATCGTCCACGGACAGTGGCAGTGGAGCAGGGGTGGTCCTTACGACCCCTGATGGATTCGAGATCAAGTATTCTCTAAATCTTGACTTTCAGGCGACCAACAATGTTGCTGAGTATGAAGCCCTACTAACTGGCTTACGATTAGCAAAAGAGTGCTCAGCCAAGAGGTTGGCGGTTTACAGCAACTCCGAACTAATCGTCAACCAGGTCAACGGGGGTTTCGAGGCGAACAACCCTTCCTTGGCCAAGTACCTGGCAAATGCAAGGGAGGCCATCCAGGGTTTCGACAAACTGACCCTAGTTCACGTTCCTCGAACTGAGAACTGGAAGGTAGACCGGTTGGCTAGAACCGCTGCTGCCGAAAACCCAGAACAGTATTCAAGGGACATGCGAGAGATCCTGAATTCTCCTAGCATAGAAAAACGGGAGGCAATACAGATTTTCGAGACGGAAAACTGGATGACGCCTTACCTTAGGTATTTGGTCGACGGATCACTCATAGAGGACGTCGAAAAGGCCAAGCGAATTAAAAAGACAGCCGGCTAGTACACGGTAGTCGATGGGCGGCTATATTGCCGCGGATACTCGACTCCATACCTCCGCTGTCTATCCCCCGATGAGGCGGACTACGCGCTGAGCGAGGTCTACCTCGGGATCTGTGGATCACACGTAGGCAGGAAAAACCTAGCCTTCAAGATCATGCGGCAGGGCTATTATTGGCCCTCAATGAGAAAGGACGTACTAGAGTTTGCAATGAAATGTGAAAGTTGCCAGCTTCATGGTAACCTTCACTACCTGCCGTCCGCTGACCTGAAATCACTTCAGGCACCATGGCCCTTCGCACAATGGGGGCTCGATATCCTCGGCCCATTTCCCATTGCCACGGGGCAGAGGAAGTTTATCATCGCAGGTATCGACTACTTCATCAAGTTGGTCAAGGCAGTCTCGCTGGCAAAAATCGCAGAGCACAATGCACTAGAATTTCTTCGCCAAGGCATTGTCTGTAGGTTTGGCGTCCCAGAGGTCGAGTGACCGACAACGGGACCCAATTTTTGAGAAAACGCTTCACCAAGTATTGTGCCAGCCTTGGTATTAAGCTGGTCCACACTTCGGTGGCATACCCCCAAGCCAACGGACTGGTGGAGGTCACAAACCGTACGCTACTCCACGGGTTAAAGACTAAACTGGAGGACGCCAGGGGCTCCTGGGCTGACGAGCTCCCATCCGTCCTCTGGTCTTATTGGACAACACTGAAGGAACCAACGCGCGAGACACCCTTCAGCCTCTGTTACGGGACTGAAGCGGTGATCCTGGTCGAAATTGGGGTTCCGAGTCTCAGGGTGGAGTCTTTCGACCCATAGACTAACTCCCAGAAAATCAGGAAACACTTAGACTTGCTAGAGGAAGCCTGCGACGCTGCCAGAATACGGATAGCAGCGTACCAACACCGTGTTTCCGGATACTACAATAGAAAGGTGAAAGCCCGGCAGTTTGATGTGGGGGACTTGGTCCTTCGAGGCATCGAGGCCATGGGCAAGCTTGCTGGTCGCAGCAAGCTCTCTCCCAACTGGGAGGGACCTTTCCTTGTCTCCGCCGTCCTACACAATGGGGCATACAAGCTCCGAAATCAGGACGGAATGTTGGTCCCACGAACATGGAACGCAACCCACCTAAAGCGCTACTTCCAATGGGGAACACAGGTACGCACTCACCCACTTGTGGGCATTCATTTGCATGCTTGTTTTAATTTGGTAAAATGGGGAGTTTACTTAGAATATAGAATCCTAGGCTTTGTGTGCATATATGAACTGTGTTTGCCTTGCAGATTTACCCGACCTAGACTGCCCCTAAGTCGGGAGGGTCTTCACCATCTCATTAAACCCTAGTCATCTAGGTGGCCCAGAAGTGGTCTGAAACTTTGGTCATCTAGGTGGCCCATAAGCGGTCTTAAACCCTAGTCATCTAGGTGGTCCATGAGCGGTCTGAAACTCTGGTCATCCAGGTGGCCTATGAGCGGTCTAAAACCTTGGTCATCCAGGTGGCCCATGAGCGGTCTGAAACTTTGGTCATCCAAGTGGCCCATGAGCGGTCTAAAACCTCGGTCATCCGAGCGGTCCAATAGCGGTCGTACTAAACCTTGGTCATCCAAGTGGCCCGATAGCGATCTAAAAATCTTAGGGGGCAAGTATGGCACACGCGACGACCTCCTCTCGGGGAGCAGCAACGTTAGTCAATGACGGTCGAAGGGAGAAACATTTCTTCTCCGACATTGGCAGCCCAAGTCTTCACTTGCACGGCGCCACCAGGCTGGTTAACACAACCGCCTACCCAACTTAAGGGTCTTATTCCTTAGGCAGCCAGCCAACCAGGTTGGCTACCCCGCACACTAACCTTCTCGACGAAAGGGTAGCGTGATTAAACAATAACGAGAAGCGTCCCTTCTCTGACGCTGACTGCCCAAGTTTCCACTTGGACAGCACCGCAAGGCTGATTAACGCAACCACCTACCATGCCAAGGGACTCAGCTCCTTAGGCAACCAAGCAATGGTCACCAGCCAACCAGGTTGGCCGCCCAATGCAACGATTCACACAAACACAGAAGGCAATAAAAGACAATGGACACAGGACAGAAAAGAATTTCCATTTTATTGCTCATAAAGTGTATTATAGTTTACATGAGATCCAAAAAGGCAAAAGAAATACAAAAAGCTATAGGGGCGACGGACCATCCTGGCTATCTCGGGGCTCTCCCTCCAAATCCTCCTTACGTTGCGCTGTGCGGTTTCTCTGGTTGATAAACTCCACTGGGAAGTCAAGGACGATGAACCGTACAACGCGCCGCCCAATGTTGAGCCCCTCCAACAGCCGGGTCCACCGGGAAGTCAAGGACGATGAACAGTACAACGCGCCGCCCAATATTGAGCCCCTCCAACAGCCGGGCATGCAGTGCGCCCCTGATCTCATGAGGGCTCATCCGAGTGGCCAACTCGTTCTCTGAGGCGGCGGCTCGATCTGCAAGGCATTTGTTGCTCACCTTAAGTCGATCCTCCTCCTCTTCGAGTGAGTGACCTCGGCCTTCAGCTCAGCATTTTCTGCCTCCATGCCAGCCATGGTAGCCTCAAGAGCAGCAATCTGCTCGCGGAGCTCCCCTCCTGAGGCAGCCAGCTCGGCCTCCAGCCAGGCGATCTCAGCCTCCCGATCCGCAATGATGCGATCTCGTTGCTCCACTTCCCGGGAGAAAGCTGAGATCAACCTTCTTGACTGCACAGGACAAAGGCGAAGTGTGAGTTATGAACACAAGGAAGAAAGAAATACAAGGAAGCCATCATAGAAATCATACCTCGTAAGTCTTCCTCACAAGCCTCTTAGGCCTGGGCTCTAGACGTGTCCCAGCCGGCGGCGGACCAGGAAATGGTGAGCCAGGAGCATCCTCTCGCGCTGAACACGCCCCTGCCTCATCCAAAATACGATCCAAAAACTCATCATCATCAACGGCAGCGGCGGTCTCCTCTCTTACAGCCTATGGAGTAGTCGCAGCAGGCTTCCTTCTCTTGGCCGCCCTTGGAACGACTGCTGGTGGATCAGCTCTCGTCGACGGCTCCATGATAAAAACGCATGAACCCTCAAGCATGTCGCGAGCTGGCTCCTCCTCAGACTCCATCTAGGCTGTGCCTGGAACCACCTTCGCCGCAGGCTGGGCCAGGATGACTTCTCCGGCCTCCGCCAGCCTATCCTCGACGGACTTCCCCACTCCAAAAGTGCTGCCGGATCCGCCGCAGATCCCGACAGCCACAAGGTCAATTTGCGACGAAGACGATGAGGGCGTGCCAGTCACTCTCTTAGTAGCTTCCTCCGAGGGCCTTGGGCGGATGATCACACCCCTTGAGTCTTTAGGCCTCATCATCTTAATCGGAGAGTGTGGCTTTTGAGCCAGTGATGGTGGTCCCCATTTAGCCTTCTTGGTCTCTACCTGGGAAACCAAGAAGTCCCTCTTGAACTCGTCGGGGTTAAGCCGTATGGCCTTGGTCAACCAAGCGTAGGAGGAGCTCTCCGTCGTAGACGGCGTACCAAGGTACGCCTCTGGAATCTTGCCCCAACTCCTCGCAATAGGCCATTTCTCTCCCACTTTCACAAAGAAGAACCGATTTTTTCAGTTCTTCAGCAAATCATGAATATCCGTGTTAATTTTTATTCCCGCATGGAGACTGAGTGAAATCCACTCCGCCCCCTGGGTCACCTTAAATACAACTTTAACGCCAGACATCCTAAATTTATGGCCAAGCTTCCGGGCAAAAATACATAAAGTGCAAAGGTACCTCACCGCGTTGGCATGGAGCTGAGCGATGATACTCGTAGAGCCGCCACGATCGACTCCAACTCCTCCGGCAGGGGCAGACGGAGGCCGCTCCTCAGATGGGCCTCATAGACAGTAATGTACCCCTCCGATGGGGTAAAGGCTTTGTCGTCCTCGCCCGGAACCCTCCAGGCCATCTCTTTGGGAATATTAAATTCAACACACAGTGCCTTAACATCATTTTCTCTCAAGACGGACAAAAAGTCTGCGACTGAAGCCATGATCGAGCGTAAGCTAGGGTTTCTTGTGGAAGAATTCGTCTGAGAAATGAGAACGAAGAAGACGACGGTTTGAAGGCATAATTGATTTCAAAATACGGAGGGGAAACTTAAGCGCCAAGCATACAAAGGACGCCGTCGGTCCTGCCACGCGTCACCTCCTCACTTGACCTCAACAAAGGACCGGTCACTGGCGCAGAAACCTCTCATTAAGGACACCGTCAATCTGGCCACGTGTCGCCTCCAAACTTGACCCTGCAAAAGGACGGATCTCTGACGCATTAATGGCCAAGATATCCTCCCAACCAAAGGGAGACACGTGTCATACTCTGTTAGAAAAACCGGCTAGTAGCCACGCAAAACGCTCCCAGAATTGGCCAAGATGGTCAACAATTCTGGTACTCCGGAATTGACCAGGACGGTCAACAATTTTGGTATTCCAGAATTGACCAGGACGGTCAACAATTCTGGTACGCCAGAATTGACCAAGACGGTCAACAGTTCCTGTCAAACTCACCCTCACGCCTATCATGTGACTTCATAAGGTCCTCAAAGAAGGTGATAAAAGGCATCCCATCATGAACATACTGGAGGCCAAAAATCTGACCACCAGCATGGGGGGCTAGTGATGGGTACACCAAAAATGGGTTGGCTCCACAAAAGTCAAAGGCCCAAGATGACGATCAACACTCTAATAGCCCAATTGAAAAACGGGCCCAAAAGCTGATAAGCCTAGGACAGTCAACGCTGGCGTTGACCGTCTGGCGGCCAACTTCCAAACAGACGGTCAACCCAAACATTGACCGTCTACCTTGTGCGTATTAAGCCCAAAGGGGCTCTTCTACAGTAATGGGCTTGGCTTACTCAGGCCCATCGCCCATCTGGCGACTGACGACGGATACCCTTTACAAGGAAACAATCACGCCACATTGGTAACTGGCATTCGCTCCAGAAGGCAAGCCAGCCAAGGTGGACAGAGGGGATCACGCCTTCCAAAGGAGGAAGAACACCCTCTCAGCCATAAAAATAAACCCTAGAATCATCAGGAGGGCGCTCAGCCGTGCTTCCATTGACACAGGCTTTCTTCGAGACTTTTATTGACCCACGCTTTCTTGAACAATTCCAACTGCCTACGCTTTCAAAAAGACGATTTTGTACTTAGAGAAATCGACCTTTTCTGCCGCCAACATTCTCCAAAAACGCTAAGGCAACAAGCGAGCCCTCACGGTCGTTTACTGCCTTCCCACCACCCAGATTCAAGAAGACCACACGTCTCTCTTACATCTGGGTCAAACACTCAAACTCTCTCTCTCTCTATTTTCAGTTTCTTCCTTTTGAAGACTGTTTTACTGACTTGAGCGTCGGAATGTTTTCGATGGGACAATTTTACGCCGATAACGCTGACCTCTTATTCGTTTTAATGGTGTATAGGATTCGCACTCAATGAACGGAACCGGTCCTAATCATCCAGAAGAATCCGAATCTGTTCGAAGTTAGATCCAGGTACGCATCATATATAAATATGAATAATTGGTAAAATAAATACTAGCGTATTATGTGACGGTAAATATGTATGTACATATTTTAGAATATAAGTTGATTTATAAAGTGTGGTTAAAGCTATTATATAATTTTGTTGAAAATTATTAGACAAATTTGGAATGAATGAATCAGATTTGATAATAATAGGATTATCCGCATGTGACGATTAATGTATAGCTTGGGTTATAGGATTTGTATATCAAAATAGAATGGAGGACTAGATAAATATTTAAATTGGTCTAAATATATGTTTCCCGATTTTCTATTATTGTTTCATCATTTTGTGAGAAATTCCTTCGTGTTAACCTTAATAGTGTGAGTACGGTCTTTATCAGTATCGAACGATATTTTTATCATTGTACTTGCAAAGTCTCTTTTACATTATATTTGATTTTGTGAGTATTTGGATTATTGGCCTCTTACGGTTAAGGTTAAGGATAGCGTATGAAAATACTAAGATATTAGTCAAATGGGAGGCTACGACACATTAGCGTGGCCTACACTTATCCGATACTAATTTCTGTATTATTATGATAATGAGGTATATTGTTTATTATGAAAGGATGGTTATAACGATGTGATCATCGTAAGAGATGATATCATGGATATTATTTGGCGAGGGGTATACGGGTACAGCCTCTGCGAGGACTGTAGGGATAGTGACGATACCATGGATATCCTCGTTGCACTTACCCAACCATTGGGAGCATAAATATGCTGCTTTTAATTCACGGTGACAGAATAAGGTCCAATGAGATTCATTGTGATATTTTGTCAATGTTGATACCTCATGAGTTTAGGATTCGATTAAATCCAATGGTTGTATTCGGTAGAATTCATGTGTTTGATTTTACGATAACCAAATTTAGTGGAATCCATGTTGTTTATTATTATTATTCGGTTTTCAGGTCGTTTACGCTGATATTCAAACCAAGGATCCCTTTTTATTTCTTGTAAGATCGGATTATGATGGATCTTCACCTTATATTGGTAAAATCTTATGATCTTTGCCCCATCAGAGTCGGAGTGATCCGCTTATATATTGGTATCGTAAATGCAATGAAATACACTTTCTTTGACATATTTATCTATCGGATATGGTATTATTATTTATAATTTTTGTCATACCTTATGTATTGTTACTATCCTTTCTTGTTTGTTTTGGATTTGTTATCACTTATCTGGCATTTGGCTCACTATTACTGTTGTTCTTTCTTCCAGAGTAGTAAATTTAAATGATAATGACTCTAGAGTTGGATAAAGAATTATGACGAGAGAGATTGAGGCCCAGTTAAAGATAATATTGAATTTATACTCAAAAGATATATTTTGATATTTTGTTTCAATTTATTGGAATTTATTGGAATTTTTAGGACTATGTACTTTTTTCGGATTCATTTTTGATATGAGGATATTTATATCATTATAGTTGTGTTTTTATTTTTTATGGATATGTTATGAGTATATTTATATTGGTTGGAGACTTAGAATTTCTCCTATGTGAACAGGCTTGAGTATTAGTCATGTATTTTGGGTTCGAGCCGTCGCACTTTCATTCTGGGTCTATATAAGGATGTGTAAGGAAAAGAGGAACTAAACCATGAGGAGAGAAAGAGAGAAGGTAGAAAGAAAATAAGAGAGAAAGTAAAAGAAAAGTAAGAGAGAAAAACAGCAGAGGTATCGAGGACAGTAAGGGAAAGTAAGCTTAAATCTGGCAAGTGTGCTTGAATCCCCTTTTCAATTGATACCATTTATTGTTAATTCTTCTAAGTATTATTATTCTAATACTTAGTTTATTTCATAAATTTGATTGTATTATCAAAATTAACATAGAATATAATCGGTTAAAGCTAGAGTCCCAAAGTTGCAGTTGTGCAGTTTCGAAAATTCAACTGAGCTAATGACCAAATGATCACCAAATCGGCCCAAATTTAGCATACAACTAGCTTAATGTTTTACCTATATTCTGACCAAACGGTTCATAAAAATGAGTTAAACCGATCAGTGAACCGGATCCGTGAACAACAAGGGGTCTTGTTAAACTACACCAGAATACGATTAGAAATCAGTCTCTAAACCGGAACCGGCATCCAATTTGCCCAGGCTGACCATGATATAAACTTAAGATAATGTTCAAAGGTCACACTTAGTCTCTCACGGCCTCAATGGAAAATCAACCGAGGTGGCCTGACAACCAATTAAGAATTGTTAATCAGATGGATTGAAATGTTGACTGTCTAGATAGTTGACCGGAATTATAAATGTTGACCAGAATTAGAAGAGTTGACCAAGTTTATAGTAGATGACTGGAATTAGAAAGACTAACCAAATTGACCATAAGACCACACCCTATAAACAAACAGTAGACACCGAGGTTTGTAAATGAATAGTACACACCGCGGTCCGAAAATGAACAATAACAACTGAGGTCTGAAAACAAACAATAACAACAGAGGTTATTTGAAAAATTAGAAAGAGACTGAAAATTCATTGACTCCGAATTGACTACAAACTAGTTTCCAAAACAGCAACCAAAATGGGCTATATCAGGAAGGACTAAAGCAGCCTATTGGGTTGAAAATTAAGACCCGAACCTAATCGAACCTCGAATTCATCTGAACATACTCTATGTTAAAATTGAATTTTAAACGCATGTGAAAAGTTTAAGGATAAGTCACTAAAATGGCACTGCATTAGTTTCTGTTACATTTTCTGATCATTTATTCAATTTTATGGAAAATTATGTGGAAACTTATAAGTTCGATTTGAATAAGTGTTTCCCTCTCGAAATAAAAGAAATAAAGAAATAAGAATTATGAATAATGTGAAAACTTTCATATAAAGTGTTAAGCAACTGGACTAAGGATTTGCTTCGGATGATATTTCTTAGTATGCTATTGATATTGCAGTAGAAACTCTAAAATTACCCTGACCATGTATCGTGGCAGAATATTGGATCAGGTGATATCCTTGGCATGCCTTAGAATATTACAATGAAAACTCGAGGATTACCCCTGGGCCACGGGAAAACTTTTGGTGGCATTTTTGTTATTTGGTCCCATATACTGAGTTATAAATATACATCCACTTCAAAAATTTTGGGAGCTGTAGGATATCAGCTTTTGGTCTCATCCACCGGATAATATATGTAGCACAACCCATTTGAAAATTTTAAAATTTAGAAAATTTGGTCTTAGATTGTGTGGTATAATACAATCCTTTTCTTGAGAGACCACTCCGTTAGTTGGTAAGGCCTACTAGCTCTAATCCCTAAAGATAAATGATAAGTAAGAACTCAAAAGATAAATATAGAATGTTCATGCATATTTGATATGAATCATATTCCTCTAATATCTGCATATGTCTATTTTAAGTATAAAAATATGCATGTTCTTACTTAATTGTACCTTATTAAATACTTAGCTCACTCACTTGTCACTTTTTCTAACAACTCAAATGGAAGGTACAAGTTGATATATGGTGATAAGAGTGGCGCAGCGGAAGGTGATTAGGATAGAAAGATGATGAATTGTAATTTTAATAGACTCCATCTTATAACGAATAAATATGTATTTATACTATTTGATGTTGATCATTTGGTTGTGCTTTCGTAAAATTTTTATGGACATTACTAGTGCTTCTATAGATTTTATGGTAATAAATTTTGGTCCCTAACAACATATCTAAAGAATCCGTCGCCCTATTCAAATTATACGGGATTGGATGGATCCTGTATATAATAATGATATATTATAGACTTATATATGGTAGTATAATGTCACATTAAAGTAAATAAGGACGCAGTATGTGACAATGAGAGCATGTAATGACTTTTGTAATGGAACAAATATGAGTTTATATTTTAGCAAATGGTTCTTATGATTATTAATTATATTTATGCAAATGTTATAGTAATAAATTTTAGTTCC
>JAODPA010152612.1:0-14855 GCA_025585075.1 Nepenthes mirabilis
GCCGTCGGAGGTCCTAACACTAGAAATGGAAGCCGGGGAAGCCCTCTCCGTAATGTCGGCGGCGGCAGTAGCGGCGACGGCGGAGGTCCTAACACTAGAAATGGAAGCCGGGGAAGCCCTCTCCGTAATGTTATCCTCCATTTTGTGCCCTGGTGTATGTAGAGGGAGAAATCTCGAATTGAAGCAAAACGGCCGCCATCCATTCACCACCGTTGCCGGAGGAAATTGGTGAAATCGAAACAAATAAATCCTTCCATTCTCCTTATGGATGCTAATTTTGGGGTTGTATGTACCGATTTTGGGAGAAATCGGTTGAATTGGGACAAAATGGGTGAAAGAGGCATCGTGGAGAGAGGAGACCGTCGGTGGCTGCATGCGCCGTCGTCTGTCGCTGTCGCCGCTGTCCCCCATGCCGGAAGTGTGTTGGCGAAGGAGGAGAACACGAAGAGAGAGGGTTGCGTAGAGAGAGAGGAGCTGGAGTGTGAGCGGAGTGCGCAGCCAAGAGAGAGAGGGCTCGCCGGGGGAGGTCGGCAGCCGCGATGGGAGGCAGAAGAGGCGGCAACTTGTGGGCAAGGCGGCACAGTGGTGGCGCACGCAGCAGAGGACCGTGCAAAGGAGAGAGAAAGTAGCAGTGCACAAGCACGCACAGGCAGGAGAGAGAATCACCCAATTTGGGTACTTCGCAGCATCCTTTTGGCAAATCTGCTTTGAATAAAATTGATGCAAGTATCATCTAACCCTATTTTTGGTCTAATTTCGTGTTTGATAATATTTGGGTACTGTTTGGAGATTTTCTTTTACATGTATGTTATTTTTATGCAGCTTGTCTATTTATTGTGTACATGCATGTAAGTTTTACTAATCGTTCGGTGGTTTTACACTGGTATTTATGATTTGGAGGGTTTACAGACACCCGAACAATATATATGTATATTTGTGTATCCATATGTTGTGGAACCATGAATCAGGCTGTACATAGGTCTACATGCATGTTGCTGAGGATAAGGCCTCTACTTTGTGGGACCACGATGGTCTGAGACCCTAAGGGTCGATTTGTGATCCAAGGCATTGGCTATTTCTGATGCCTCTTTCGACGGGGAGACTTTGGTCCCGACAGGAATATATGTGACATGTGATCTCCCTTCTGTCGGCAGAAATGTGAGCTTTGTTGTAGTCGACCTGCCCCATACATTTTAATGAGAACTATTGTAAGGAATTGATAGAAAACTAATATATTTAGACTTCCTAATATATATAAGTTGGTATCATGAATCTTTGGTTGCCCGATTTCATGCATGCTTTGATTTCTCCATGTATTTGAGTGAACTGTGATTTGAGATACGTAGTTTGGCCCACGGATGAGCGATAGAAATGTCTCGTACGTATTGATGTGTTAAGCTCTGGAACATATTTTATATTTATATGTTTTGGTTCCCGTATTTTCTTTGATTTCAGCATATGAGATATGAGATTTGGATCCGAACAATGATATGTGTCCTACACGGATGTGGTGACGGTTGCGATTATGTGATGTGACATCGGATTTTATGATATGATATCGTCTATGAGATTTGATTAGATCGCTATTTGTTATGATTATGTCTCAGAGAGACTGTTTGATACGGACGATAATTTAGTATGAGACATCTCCTCGGTTTTTCAGGGATTTCACGGATATTGTGTTTTGTTTTACGTAGTTGTTATGTGGTATCCCTTCTCTGATTTACGTGTGCTGTTTTAAACGATGACAATACTTGCTAAGCCCTCGGCTCACGTTTTCATATTTTATCCCTTCAGACTAGTGACATGGATACGTTTGCAGAAGTTCAACCGTGATCTGATATAGCATGTCTCTATCGGTGAGTGAAAATATTTATGTTGGGTGCGTTTCTAATCTCGAGGGTGTGTTATGGTTATTGTTTATAACCGGATGAGGGCCCTGATCCTTGTATGAGATATATTGGATTTATTGTTTTATGTTGATGAATTGATGTTATATTTGGATACCTCCCTCGGGATATTTGGATAGTAGGTCGTATATTATGTTTGTCCGGATTTATATCCGATAAGGTCTTGTGCGGGTTTTATTATATTGAGTCCTGTACATGTATGGATTGTCACGCCCATGTTGGGTTTTTATGGTTAATAGAATATATTATTATTAATTTTATTTTTGACTTGCGTATATTGTGTTCTTGGGTCATGACATTTACCATTGTCGCTAAATCAATGCTTAATCGGGTTAAGGCTTGTTTTACCAATTTTGTGTTTTTGTCCTATCCATATATCCACAATTATTTTCAATTCTAATTTAATCTAATTAATTGTGTAGAAAACTAATATGCTTGAGCAGAGAGATCTCTCAACTGTACCGAATCATCTTAAAGACTTCTAACTTGTATAGCAGCATATCTCTGAAAAATTGGAGAGTGCTACTGTGAATCAAGAATAAATAATTACGCAGTCAAAAAAGCACGCATGCACACTCAAAAAGCAGCAGTAAGCACAAACTCAACCTGTGGTCAAATATGCGATTTTCAGCTTTGGTGGTCGAGATAGCCAGAGATTCTAATAAAATCTTCAACTTGTCAACCTGAATAATCATTATGCAGATGAATCAACACCAGAGAAGGCTGGAACACACAAAAGCAAACGGAAAGTTCTAGCTGAGATTATAAGTGAAAATGGAGCTCCTTTCCAAAACAGTAATTTGTCAATATATTTCCTAACTAGAATCAGGCGACAAGATTGTTTACAGGCGACAAGATTGTTTATACAGCACTTCCATTGATAAGCATATGCCACATCAGCAAAACAGAGAACAGAAGAGCAACCTTGTGGCACTTCCTAAGTATAAATCAAATAGTTCCTGGAAATGCTAGAGTGGAAATTAATTACATGAAAATCCTACTTTGAGATAAAAACTCAGAAATTCAAAGTGGAAAGTGACGAATATCTTGTGCAGTGTCACTTTCCCTGGTGCTAAGAAAGTGGTTCACCACTTCACGCCATCCCTTACCTCAAGTTATCTATATGAGATGTGTAAATTATGTGTTAGTTTTGGACAGAAAAATACTACTGTCAATAAACTATTAAAATAGAAATTGTGATAAACATAATAACGAGGATAAAGGCAATGGTCAAATTCTTTTTGGTAAATTTGTTTCCTATTTCTATGTAAAAGGAAGTAATAACTATGATGAGGAATTCTGCAAAAGCTTATTATATTGTTGATTCCATGAAAAAAAGACAAGTACACACATATGCACAAAGAGAAAGAGAGAGAGAGAGAGAGAGAGAGAGAGAGAGAGAGAGAGAGAGAGAGAGAGGGTCAACCTTTGGATTTATCTACAAAATTTGGCCATTATTCATGGGTTGACTATAACTTTATATTCATGCTCTCTTTAAGCATGAGATAAGAGATGTACAGTGTTTTCCATTTGACAATCCCTTGTCAAATTATAGGGAATCTAAATTATAACTCCATAAAAGACAAGCTATTGCCTATAGGGAATCTAAATTTTCCACTACGCGATGCCTTCTGATGACTGAAGCAGGCTCCATTGCAGTTGTTTTAATCATTGTTGCATTCCTTTAAAACATATGTAGTACAACAAACTGAGTAGAGAAGCTCTTTGCAAAAAAACTCCTAACACTTGTATCAGCTCTCAGAAGCCGACAACTCCATTCTGGCCATTTCTTTCATAACCCCTCATCTTTATCTTTCCTGAGTCAGCTTCTGTGACTTGCTTTGTGAAAGGGCCATTGAAGAAGAGGTGATTCTGCTTTCTGCCATTTCTTTGCACAAGGTAAATATATCCTTCACCACTAATCCTCCCTTCAGAAAGCAATTGATGTCGTGCATGGCCAGCTTGGGGGGAATTCAATGACAAGGCTCTACTGAGAAGATATTTGTTTTGGTGTTGTCTTTTGGAGTTGGGAATATGTCTTGTTTAATGGGTAGTTGTCATCTTGGTCGAAGTTGTTCTAATTAATAGTTGTATTTTAGGTAAAAGATATCTGAATTAATATGGTGAGAAAGATGTTTCATTAAGGGATGTGTATGCATGCCAAACTTCAATTCTGGTAGATGGTGATAGCTTTTATCTTGTGTTTATTCTGTTGTAAGGATGAAGCATAATTCAGATTTGAGAAATTGAGAAATATATGTTTAATGAAACTTAATGTTCATTTACTTCATTTCTTGTTGCGTTTTGAGTTTGCTCTCTTCAATTTACTATTCCTCTTACCTAGTTCCCTCATCATTTGGTATCAGAGTCAACGTAACTCTCTTAATTACACTCTTACTTTCCAATGACAACATGTGGAGGTAGAGAAAGATGTAACAGCCAAATGGGGAGGAATGAAAGATGTGTTGAACTTCTGGCATTATGAAGACAAGTTGAAGTACTAACCTTATGTCTTGAATACCAAGAAGCTAGTGGTGGGCATAGTGGCTCAAGCCATGAGTCTACTAGTGATGAAACTGAGACAAATCCTTTTGCCTACCAAGGAGGGCATTGACAAGTGACTTTTTATTGTAATTTTGACAATATAAAAATCGACATGTTGGAGTTTCATGGTCACTTTTAACACAAAGAATTTTTTAAATGGCTTAGCGCCATAGAAAAGTTCCTTGATTACAAGAAATACCAAAAGCTCAACACGTTAAGCCTGTTGCTATAATGCTTCATTTCTATGCTTCTAACTCAAGAGAAGAGGCTTCGCAAAGGAAAGCTAAAGATTTCTTCTTGGGAGAATATGGAAATCTAGACTTAAAGAAATATTCCTTCAGGTGAATTCTTCTCAAATGGTTTTTTTTTTTTCTCAATTTAACAATTTCCAATAAAATGCTAAGAGTGTAATGAAATATGCCAAAGAGTTTTATAAACTCGTGGCCCACAATATCTTTAAGAAAATGAAGATCAACTTGTGGCAAGGTTCGCTAGCGGATTATGAAATCCTATTTGTGATAAAATCAAGATGTATTAGCTATGGTGGCTCAATGATGCATATCAATTAAGCTTAAAAGTAGAGGTTAAACTCTCTCATAATGCTAAGGAGTCTATGGATGGTTGAAACTCTTACCCTTTTAATGGTGAATCTTAATGTGAAGGTAGTATCTCTAATTCTTGCGATGATCCAAAGGACAATAAAAATTCAGCACATAACAATCATGTTGGGAACAATTTTATCCACATAAACAACCTAAACGCTTGTTTTTAGTGTGGCCAAGTTGTCCATCCGTACCATGCTTGTCAAAAAAGACAAGTAAATACTCGTGTAAATACCTTGGTTGGTGAAAACCTTGAGGACTTTGATAACTCAAGGCATCCCATATACAATGAAGAAGAGACTGAGCAAGTGGAAGTTGAATCGGAGGAAGGAGAAAGCCTTGATCTGAAACTTGGTGAAGATTGGTTTCATTCAAATAGTTTTAAAACTTGGTGAAAAACCCTCAGCAAAGTATGTGAAAAAGCCATGATTTAGACCCATCTCTATTCAACAGGAGTCTAGAGTAGTATGACCACAACGACAACACAATAAAGAAAAACTTTTTGAAATTTAAATGGTATATAATTTTGTTGATAAAAGAAAATATCAAGAACAAACCAATTTGAAGAGAAAATTTTTCAAACAACTCAAGCCATGATGAGACAAATCCACTAAAAAGTCAACTTAGATTATAGTAGGTAAAGAGGCACTAGACATTTAGTGGCAAATCTCCCTGACTCGTGGCCCCTACAGAAGAGTCCACTCTCCGGAGTAGCTCTCTAAGCCACGGATCTAGACTCCATCTAACTTCTGAGATCTTCCATCTACAACTCAAGATTTCATCACAAATAAATTATACATATGAGCTACACATTGGAATTCCATAAGATTACAGGCCAATTAATATATTTAAAAGGTTATGGGTGAGATTATAGAAAGCTTTCAAGAACAAGTCATCAAGTGAAAATATGAAAATCTCTCAAATGATTGGTACTTCTCCAAAAAGTAGCACTCCACAGGTCTTGAAGATCCAAGCCACTTGAAAGGCTCTCTATATATCAGAGAAAATGAACTTTGTGTTTGCCCCTTCATTTTTCAAAGTTAAGCCCCTCTACATATAATACATAATCCGTCAAGACACGATCAGAAACATGGACGGTGGTTGGAATTAATTTCTATTTAAGCAGCTAGCTTACAAATATCTTGCAATTTATCTCTAGAAAGAGTAATCATTGATCTGCATAAGCTGATACTATGTTGGTCATCTATAGCTTGCTTTTGGAACTCTGCGGCTTGAATCTCTATTTTGCGCCTATCTTGCATAGCTATAATAATCCGCTTGAGTCGATGTCTTGCCGCAAGCCAAAATCTTGCTCAAATAGTCTTCAAACATTGGATTACATTGACACTAAATATATATAAAATAGGACTCAAAATATAATACTTTGTCATGAGATTTACCAACAAAAAGTCCTAGCAGTATGTACCATTGTAAACAATAGAGGAAGTGGCAAACATTGCTTCACAATAAATGGTGGACACACTCAAGCTTCCAAACAAGCCGCATCCAAGTCCTTATCAAATAGAGAGGTTCAAAAAGCGCAATGAAGTAAAAATTACTAAATGTTACCTAATCTCACTTTCTATCAGTGAAAATTATTAAGATAAGATATGGTTTAGCGTATTTCCTATGGACATGGTAATATATGATAAGAGTGCTATACATGAAGAACGAAAGAATACCTATACCTCTGGAATGGAAAAAGTCGAGGTTGTTCTTTGAACATGTTGAAATAAGTGATCACCTAAATATTTACAAAAGGAGAGTATAATTTTTTTCTAAATCTCAAAATTAATGGAGTAGAAGAGGCCTGAGGAAAGCCAAGCAAAATATGAGAGGGTTGCCAATGCTCATCGACGGGTCAAAGTTTTCCATCAATAGATCAACACTCATTAAAGTTTCAATGTGCAAAAATTAACTTGATGTATAACAAACTAAATAAAAACTCGCAAACAAGTTCCTTTTCACCCGAGGATGATGTCACGCACAAACAACTTGAGGGAATTGAATAACAAATCTCTCTTGGAAACATATTTTTTCATGTTGTCTTTTGGAGTTGAGAATATACTTCTTACATAATAGCTAGTTGTTTTTTTGGTAGAAGTTGTCCTAATTAATTAGGTTGCAAAGGTGTTTCATTAAGGAATGTGTAGGCACGCTAGACTTATTTTAGTAGTTATTAGGTGACTTTTATTTTAATTTATCCACTTATATTGAAACAGATTTTAGATTTGAGAACTTGAGAAATATATATTTACTGAAGCTTGAAGCTCACTTACTTTCTTTTCTTGTTGTGTTTTGAGCTTGCTCTCTTTGATTTTCTATACCTCTTACCTAGTACCCTCATTAGCAATTTTCGCAATTAACCCGTCTCTTGCTACTAGCCACAATTTAAAGCTATAGGCTAGTGTATTACCTCTCATCATTTCCTTATCAAGTATTCATAGGCCATTTTAATTGTGAATCTGCAATGTGTCGTATCCTTTCTCTAACAATTTCAATACAATATGAACGCTCCTCCGAAATCTTCTCAAATATTTACCAGACGCTTCCAATCCTAAAACCACTCTGCTTGCTCTAATTTCCCATATACCTCTCAACTGTTACTAAACTTGCATTTAATGTCTTCAACCTTCATTCTACTAATTTCAAAAGCTCTGTCTTATGAACCTCCCTCCAAATTACAAATGAAGCACTAGAATGACCCAAGTGGTTTGAGATTGGGTGTTACCATTGGCATCAGTGCCTTGGCCCTTTGCTAGGTGTGGGCCATGTTAGGTTCTATGGTGCATCCTTTGTGACATCCTCAGTCCAGTGGGAATATGGGGTGCAGGCACAAAGGACTGTGGCAGAAGCTTAGTGGGCTTGTACTGCTACTTAAATCCCACATCATCTGAGCTAAATATTTGGGCTTGATGAGGACTACAGGGATTTAAATGAGACAAATTGTGATAGTCCATCCCACATGGAAAAATAATAAGAGCTTCAGATAAGTTATAAGGCCTTTTTCACCACTGACCAATAAAGCTCACCTTTTGGTCGAGTTAACTAAAAGGCCTGACTAAAATGCTTTGCTGCAAGGTGGCATGGGCCTAAGTTGCTATAGCAGCAGTGTGGCAGGCTTGTACCAGCCCTGGAATCCCATAATGCTTGTGATCAATCTTCGAGCCTGACAAGAACATCAGGGATTTGAGTGGGATAGATCTTAATATCTCTTTCCACATGGAATGTGAGAAGAGTTGCAGACAAATTTATAAGGCTTAAATATTACCTCTTATCAACCATGCTCATCTTAGATTGTTAGAAGTGGTATCAAAGCCCTTGCCCTTTGCAATGTGCATCCCATATCAAGACCCACGGTTCATCCTAGGTGACACCCTTGGTTAGGCAGGGGAGTGAATGTTGGCTTTATAATGAATGGTGGGAGCAGCATGGTAGGCTTATAGCTCCCCAAGAGTCTTTATCGCCCATGTCAAATCTTTTGGCTTGACAAGGACATTAGGAATTTAAGTGGGACGGATCGTGATATCCCATCCCACATGGAAAATGAGATAAGTTTGATACTATTTGTAAGACCTAAAGGATAATCCTTTGTCAATCAAACTCATCTTTTTGGGCCAGAGTTGGCTAAAGGGCTTAAAAGGCTTTGTTGCAAGATGGTATGGGCTTGGGTCATTATACCCCTCTTATTTCTTCTACCAAAATCATCTCATCCACTTGCCCTAGCAGCAAGCAAAAGCTAGATACCTCGGGAAAGCCTAGCCAAAACCACTATATAGTTTCTTACATTTGGCACTTCCGTGATAACTTCTTCTAATTTGTGAACTAATGGGCCAATTACTAAGGAGGATGTTCCCTAAACCATGAGCGAACCTTTCCAAAACTGGTTAGGAATAGGCACCAACTTTTGATCATGGAAAGTATGCAAGTTCTCTATAGATTATATTCAACTTAGTTGAACTTTGCATGGGAGCTATATAATCTTAGCTCCATACAAAAAATGCTTACACTTCCACCACCTTAAGGCAAATAATGAGACAGATCCTGAAATAAGGGGAAAAGGGAGGAGGCATGAAAAGAGACAGTACCTTTTGAGCATGAACTTCTGGAGAATCCCCACTATGTATAGCTTTCTTCTCCAACAAGAGAGCCTTCAAGTTGGAATATATCTGGACTTGCATAAGAGCTTCTTGTAAAGCCTACAGAAATTCAAGTTACATCAGCGGGAACCTTTCCAATATAGTAATCAACTCCAAGAAGCTATCCTCTAACATAAAATGTGAGATATTCAACAATTTCCAAGATCCAAGAGAAAAAGTTATACATAAATGCAATGTTGCAACCAAGGCGCAGAATTATAAGAAGGGAGTAATGGAGGAAGGAGGACAAACTGACAATAATAAATAACAGCAATTATCAATTATTGTCCATAAATCATGCCATGATCAATTATGACACAATCCTTGTAATTATATTATATTGATATCTTCCTAATTTAGTACAAAGTTGTTCTATATAATAAAAGAAACCCTCATAAGGTAAGGTATGCAATTCAATTCAAACTTAACCTTTACTATGATATCAGAGCCAGAAACCCTAGCTTGCTTATTCTTGATACTTGTTTAGTCTTCGTAAGTTGCATTCGCTGCTCTTCCTTCTTCACATAATCCCTTGTGTCTAGGGTTTTGAGTAAGTTACTTGTGCTCTCTTGGTCGCAGAAAATTTGTGGGAAGTGCTGTTGGCTTCTCTCTGCCTGGTTGGCCAGTCATAGGTGCCTATTTTGTTTTATTTGTTCTTGGTCTCTCTAGTTATCCGTCGTACTCACATATTTCGTCTGGGTCAGTGATGGCCTGTTTTCTTTCCAACCATGGAGTATTTCTATGAAGTCCACTTATCTCACAAGGGGCAGTTAAGCATTCTTGAAGTCTGCTTCTGTCTCTCCAGCAGGTAACTATGGATCTTCTTTGGCTTTGGCATCTTGGTTGGACCACATTACTTTAAGTGGGCATTCTTTAAGTTTGCATCACTCGTGGATCAAGCAGTACAATGGATTTTCTTTGTCTTTGGCATCTTGGTTGGACCTCTTATTTGTAAGTGGATTATTTCTTTGGATTAATGGTGATGGATCATTTAGATTTTTTAGTGTACTATTATCAACGGATCATTTTCGAGTGTGGACCCAAATGATAATCCATGTCAATACTAGCACTATAGATTGGTACAGCTCTAACATTGCAGGAATATTATTGTATATAAATTAGTCATCTTAAATTTGGAGTTACCCTCTGTGAAAAGGGAAAGAAAGAACTAGCCTTGTGTCAGCAATAAGGATATAACTTTGAAGGAACGTAATCACCTAGGACCTTCTCTAGAAAGATGAAAAGGATTTCTTTTAAGAATGGATAGAGATTATTATAGGCTCAGTCACACCATTACTAGTAGGTTGGAACCATATGTGGGATGAGTTTCTACCTCATATAGCTCCAAAATAGAGTGATGCCATATCTGGTTCCCTTATCTTTCTAACTCAGTGCCTATAGGATTAGGGGGTTCTGGAATGTCTTGACTTTAAGGTCTATACACATCATAGACCTCACATTTGATCATTACACCCTTCTTGGCATCTCCAGACACTCTTCTAAGGGCCGCTTCCTTTGAGTATTGGCCTCATACTCTCTCCCTCTTCACTGTCTTTCTACAAAAATTTCTCAGCTGAATAGTCATTCCTTCACCATTGCTCTCATTCGCGCTCTAGCCTTGCATACGTAATCCTTTGGTGTGCTATGTGCTGTTATGCGCATGCTTGATTGACTCTACTGGAAGTGGTAACGATGGTCTCAATGCTATTAATGTTACACATAGCTTTACTCAAGCCGCATGAAAACAATAGGACGTAAAGAGTGATCTTTTGACCTTACTTGGCGAGTCTAGCTACTGGCTAGCAATAGATTCTTTTTCATCAGTGAGAGGTCCTTACGTATGTAATTAAATTCTTTACAAAATCAGTCTTTGTAAAAAATTTTATTCTCCTTTCTTTGCTTCCAAATTCTCAATTTTTACTCAAAAACCCCCTTTATAACATAATGAAAAAAGCACTTGAACAAGGTCTCATAAAACCATTGCATACAAGAGATATGTTGAATAATATGGATTTCTTCAAGATGATTAACCACTTTTTAAAGATGCTATACTTGATACCGAACAATTTGACTTTACTTTAACTTAGGTGTTTCCTTTGGCTAGATGGAGTTTAATTTATGTGAGCATGGAATATAGGAACCAAAGACTGTTTATTCAGATACTTTAAGTTTTGACATCAACTAGATATTCTAGAAGAGAATTCTAAAAGAAGGTAGTGGAGTATTCTAGAAGAAGCATCTAGGAGAAATATCCTAGAAGAAATCTAGAAGCTAAATACTAACCATCTATGTGAGATAATATTGCCTATTGATTAAGGAGGTGGATGGGAAAAGCTCCATTATAGAAGGAAAGGGGACTTTATTTGTAAGGAACGAAGAAAAGAGTTTTTATGCAATGCAATCTCTACGTTCTTCCACATTCATTTCTTTGTGCTTTCAAGTTTGTTCATCAGAACTCTTATTTCGCTTCCGAATTACTTGTATTTAAGTGTGAAGGTTCACCTGGCTTACTAGATCCGAAGGTGGTTGGCTTACTAGATCCGAAGGTGGTAGCGATGCTAAATGCCGCATGAGTAAACTAGACGAGAGTATCATCACATGATAGTATGCTTTTAAAAAAACTATTCTATGTGGGAATTTCAATGTCACTTTTTTGTCATAGGAAAAGAACTACGAGGCCATATATATGGATGTGATCCAACTCCTATGGAGCCTCTAAAATAAGTTTTCTGAAAAGTTAAAGATGCTAGGGTCATGACATAGATTTTAGGATCTATTTATCCACTTATTGTACTAAATCTATGACTTTATAAGACCGTCAAAGATATGTGAGAGTATTTAAAAAAAAATTACCATCACAATAATACAGTCAAACAATTTCAGTTAATATACAAAATCACAAGTTACACTCAAGCCTCAAGGTGATCTCTCCATTCAAGACTATTTTTTTTCAAGTTTCAAAACTTCTGGGCTAAATTTGCTAACATAATTTATACTAAGGTACTAGATGAATCCCTCTCGGCCATCCAAGAGATTCATGGGCAAAGCACAAGGGATCAATTTTTTATGAAGTTTTGCCCTAATTTCAAGGCAACCCATTCCAACTTGATGAACCATACACCTTCTGCCGCATTAGATTTGTGCTTCAAGGAGTTATATTGTGAAGAACGTCTTGCAACTCAAGTCACTTTCAAGAAAGAAAAAATATCCTCTAATGCATGTGCATATGTTGCACATAGGAAATGAAAGGGTAGAAATATTTAGACAATGCAATGCTATATTTATAAGGAATATGGATATATTATTGCTAACTATGAAAGAAAATATTGCAACTACTACAAAAAATAAGGGCAAATTTTCAAGGAATATCTTACCCGTCCCCTGAATTGCCAAAATAATGTCTATCATGCTTCAGTTGGTTCTTTTTCTTCTGCAAGGTATTCTACAACAAAAGGACAATCTATCTTCACTCCAAAAATGGTTTAGAAGATAATCTCAGCCTTTTCAGTCCTAGGACTTCAAGGTAAAAGTATACTATCATTTTTATTTTGGCTTATTGACTCTAGTACATTTAATCATATGACTAGTTCCTCTAACACACTTAGCAATGTTAGGTTATATCATGGTTCTTTCTACATTTAGATTGTTAATGGTATTTAGTTGCCTATTCACACGGTTGGCAATATTAACTCTTCACACGAATGACGATATAATAGGAGCTTTCTACTAATCTCATTTCTATGGAACAATTAGTTGATAATAGCTGTGATGTTCAATTTTCTCATAATAGTTATCTTGTGTAGGATTAGATGATGGAAAAGATTCTCGAGAAGGGACCTAAAGTTGGATGATTGTTTCTTCTACATTTTTCCATTCCTCAATTTGTTTTCTTAGCTTGTACTACTATAATAATAATATGAGTGAAGTATGTCACAAACGTTTAGGCCATCCTAAGTTTGTTGTTTTATCTCATCTTGTGAACGCTGGTGTATTAGGCAATAAAGATAAACTCTTCACTAACTATTTTGATTGCTCCACATGCAAAATTGAAAAGAGTATGCCTCTTCTGTTTTCCTCTCACAGCAACCATACTAACACTATTTTGAATTGATCCATAGTGATGTATGGGGTATTGTTCCTATTATATCTCATACAAATAATAAATATTTTATGACATTCATTGATAATTATAACAAATATACCTGAATTTATTTCATTCATTCTAAATTTGAAGTATTTTTTTTCTTTCAAATATTTGAGGCCTACATTAAAACTCAATTTTCGTTGGGCATTGAAATCTCAAGGTTAAATTCTAGTAGCAAATTTGTCTCATGAACTTCATAATATTTTTGACAAAAAGGAATCCTTTTTTAATGTTTTTGTCCATATATACCTCAACAAAATGGAGTCATTAAACAAAAAAACATCGCCTTCTTGATGTTGTCCAAATATTATTACTTGAATCTTCTGTTCTATCCAAATTCTAGGTTGAAGCATTGTCTATGACTGTTTGTTTGATTAACCGATAACCAACACACACTTTAAAATTTGAGACTCCCCACTATTACCTCCACCTTTGGTATTCTAGTTATCTTGATTTGCATACATTTGGTTGTATTTGTTTTGTCCACCTGCTGCCCCATAAACAACATAAGCATTTTGCACAATATCTTGATACTAGGCGATCTATCATTGATTAGTGTATATTTTTTGGCAACTCTTTAATTTTGTGAGAGACTAAAAAGCAGAACTGTGTTTCCAAATCTTCCACTAAATTCAAATACCGCATTATGTCTACAACATGTTCTTATATGTCCTTTTCAATAAGATGTCATATAGCCAAGGCAACCAGAAGACAAGGAAAAGGATCTCAGTACATAGGCAATATACTTCAGCATGTCCAACAAGAAACTAACCTTAACTCTTTCAACAGGAATGCCCATAAGGAACTAAAAAGATTGTCCTATTGCTCATGCTTCATCTCCATCATCAAAACTAGTCTAACAAGCAACTCAATCAATGACAATTTAAGGTCCTACTATCAATTATCAATAATTTTCCACTTACAATCAGAAATATTTAAAGAAATTCATGGCTAATTGTGTTGTTAAAGGTGCGCCAAGGCTTGGGGCTTAACGCATGATGACTCACATATCTAGATAAGGCTTACTCTGAGAGACACACACCTAGGCTCTAAGAGGTGACACTTCGTTAAGGGCAAACGTGTGCGTTTAGTTTTTTTTCCCAAAAAATAAAATAAAATAATTTTATTTTTAAATTAGTCACTATATTTAATTATTACTTTCAATAATAACTTGGTATTTAAAAAATTAGAAGTGATAAAAGTAATGAGTGATTGATTAAAAAAAATTACGGAGATTATAATGAGGATAATGAATTTACATTTAAGAATGATTCTACAACAATGGGTTTTGTAGCTAAATTGTTCGAGAGTAAAAGAGGCTACATATTGTACTAAATTGAAAAATAATGTGAACCTTAAACATCATGTGCCTTTATAGTTAACCCATTAAAACTTATGAATGATGAATATTCTAATTTAGAAAGACACATAAAGAGAAAAAAGTCATTCAAGCAGATAAGTAAAGAAAGAACTTTTATTTAATGATGATGATAGATATTAGTATTTGTTATGAGTA